>OY748289.1:5519219-5560487 GCA_963556515.1 Nudaria mundana | reverse complement strand
AGACGAGTTAGTACAGGAGACAACTCAGCTGCGCATTTCTCCAGGAGACGGACGCATAATAATCGCGTAGACCGTCCCAATCCGCTGACGAGTAGTGCCATAGTCGTCGGAAAATTTGTACAGCACGTGCAGGAGGTGACACTTTCATGCCAGAGTGAACCACACAGTAGTCGGGACTACCCAATGGGGCTCCTACCGAAACACTGTACTGGGCTGGGCGATTCGTCAGCAGTAGATCCAGCAGAGCGGGCGCGTGATCTGACCTGTCTGGTATCCGGGTGATCCAGCAAACCATCTGGGTCAGACCGTGGGAGAGAGCGAACGCGTGGGCGGCCCGCATGATCAGTCCTGAGGGACCCCAGCCATTCAATGTGATGGCCATTGAAGTCCCCCAGAAACACTAGGTCAGCGTTCGGGAACCGCACCTGCGCATCATCAGCCGTCTCGCTGAGGTACTGGAAGAGCTTTGTTGTCTCAGAATCCCCTGTGTGAGAACGGTAGACGCACACGTAGATCTGGCTCATAGAGCCATGGTCTACGTGCAGCCATATGACGGAGTTGGAGGGGTTCTCAAGGTAGCGCAACCGGCGGCAGCAAACATCCGCCCTAACGAACACGCACACCCCGGCTTTATCTCGAAATTGTTCCTCGATGACATAACCGGGGTAACACAGGTAAGACGTATCGTCAAGGCAGCGTATTTGTGTCTCCGTGAGCAACATCACAGCGGGCCGTGCCGTCTCAAGGTGATGGTGGACGGCATCGAGGTTCGCATGGAGTCCACGGATGTTAGGGAACTCCACCTCGAAAAATGAATGTTTACCTAGGTTACATGTGGAAACTTTTAATCGACCTTTTTGAGTTACCTTTATTTTTGTTTTGTATTTAAGCTGTAAGTTTTTCTAAAGGAATAAAATAAAATAAAATAAATAACTATAATATATTTTAAGCATGTATTACTCTGTATGTAAGAATATCAGCCTAACTCATCCAACCGGATCACCATAAAAGGAAGAAAAACAAGGAAACGATAAAACATCTGGTATCGTTTTCAACCCTTCCCGTCTTCAAAATAACTGCTATCCAGGGTTTCATAAACATTTTTAGGGTTGCGTACCCGAAGGGTAAAAAGAGAACCCTAATCATGAGACTTCGCTGTCCGTCCGTCTGTCTCATGAACCGTGATACTCGTAGTTAGAAAGTTGAAGTTTTTACAGATGATGTATTTCTATTGCCTCTATAACAACAAATAATAAAAACCAGAATATAATAAATATTTAAGGGGGCTCCCGTACAACAAACGTGACTTTGAACCCTTTTGTGCGCGAGTCACACTCGCACTTGGCCATTTTTTAAATTTGTGTTGTACTTTCGTCAGGCAGTAAAAGGTATGCACTGCACATATACCTTATTTCGTGTTAATTTTGACGTTACTTTTGCCTTTAGTCCCATTAGTTACTTTGGTCCCATGTAATAAGGGGAGTAATTTTGCCTAATCAGCAGGTGCACCGCTTGAAGGTGAGAGATGAAATACAGCCCAAGACAGGCTGACGGACGGACGGACAGTGAAGTCTTAGTAATAGGTTTCTCATTTTACCCTTAGCGCACGGAACCCTAATAAGAAATGGAACAATGAAAAAAATTAAAGCCTTTCCTGGCAATGGACCAATGTAGATTTGTTAAAAAAGTGTAATTGGGCACAAAAAATAGACCCGAACTTTTTCTTTGTTTTAAATTTTTCATTCATAATTATTAGATATCTATTCAAATTTTATCTTATTCTTAAACGACTTAAATGCTTATAACGCAACAAATAGCCACCTTTTTGCTGCTGAACCTTTCTTAGCAACTGGTCATTAAATACCTACTGTGAGATAAGTATTTGCTACAATTTTCATTAAAATATATACACACACATATCACGCCCATATCCCCGCAAGGGGAGGGAGGACATTACACACAAAAATTTGCCAGTATGTTTAGTCCCACGAAATAGGGGACAAGCCTATTGCCGTCACCCGGAACACATATATTGGGTTATGTCCAAAATGGCCGAATGAATTTAATAAAAAGTAGCAGCAAAGTATATTGTGATTTTGAAAAAAAAAAATTAAATTTGAAAATTTGAAACCCGTTGCCTTAAACATTAAAATTATACGTATTAAGCTGACAACGTATTTTATGGTTTTTTTTGCGACAAAAACAAGCCATTAAAATAAATAAAAAACTTTTATTTACTCGTCTTCAGTAATGAAGTTAAAATCGCAGAACAGTTGCTCCCAAGAGAACGACAGAAACAAATTTTATGGTGTAAAATTGTGAAACATTTAAGAATTTAAATTAACCAACAGTTTACTTAACTAAAGTTATACAGAGAGACAAGCTGTTATTTTCTCCAAATGATGTTAAATAATAGACTTAGGTTAAAATAAGTACAGTACTAAATTATTGCTCGCGTTGTGAAGTAAAATTTGCTCTTTTCCGAGAACTCAAGGTCAATGTTTATGACTTTCAAACTGTCACGGTACGTTAAGTTTATATTCATAAGTATCCTTCGATAACGGCTGAGTCGTTAAAGTAATAAAAATCAATCAATGAAAATATAACACTTTTTATGAGGTACTTAAACGTAATACATCGAAAACATCATTTGTCTATTGACATTAAGGTCTTCGGGAATGAAATTAAATCCTATACCGTATTTTGTGTTTAATGATGATTAGTTTGGTTGGAATGAAAATCCCGCGTCGTTAGGGTTAGGTTTTATCCTGCGTCGTGAGACTAAGGGTGGCGTTTCAGTCAGCTGCAGCCAAGACTTCAAAGTTTTGAAGACCTCACGATTATTCGACAAGGATATAATATCGTGCAGTTTAGTCAGTACCAACACAGACTTATGTACTATATGACTTATGTGAATAGTAATACATACAGTCAAAAATGCTCGACTTGCTCTTGTTAACATTTCACAGTGCGTAAAAGTCCACCAGGACCAGAGACTTGGGATGGTGGCTCGCTTCGCTCACCAGGACAGACACGTTAAAAGGGCCATTTCCAAACCTTTATTGACCTATTTATGTTCAACCCAAATAGAATGAAAAAAAATATTTACCATCTGAGATAACTCATCAGCAAAGAAAATGGATTGAAGTATTTACTTTTGAAATGGAGACCTCTTAAGGGTTTTCATTTAAAGTTTAATCAACAAATTCTAAGATCAAAATAATCTTGAACAATATATTTTTGATGAAACCTAACTAGTCTCTTGAGTGTAATATCTCTCCAATGTTGTTAGTATGATTCTGTTACGTCGAAAGGTCATTAATTCCAGTACCGAGAAGTCTTTGTCAACGATCTTGGGTCAAGCCGTTCACAAAGGCTTTTAATTTACAAGACTTTGTTATGAAAATATTCGCAATATGAATTCATATCTATTTGTGTTGCATGTTGTAGACAGTTTGTGGTTCTATCCCTTCTAAAGGATTTGTTTGTGATATAAAAAAAATATCCATAAATTATTTTAGCAAATTTTGTATTTTTGTAGGTTTGTGGCGTGTACTTAACGAATCTCCGACGTCATATGTAAGAAACGTCCTGATAATACGAAAGGCGGTTTTGGACCATTCCATAATCTTCTAAAAATCTCCGGTTGCGCGTACGCCACACCTCCTTATAATTGAACTAGCCAATTAGGTATAAGCAATAAATTATAAGTACAACATAAGTATATGTATTTATACTCGTTCTATTGTTTAGATCCACGGCCACCTAAACCTGTTTGTGTCAATGTGGGGATATGCTTGTTTGATATAAATACAAGTATATTTAAATAATAAACAATTCATTCATTCACATACTGTTACAAGCGTTTCAATATACCTCCCAAAAACTACTTCACTGGTGACTCCCGACGTTCAAAGATATGGGGAGATAAGGGACTGGAGATGGCGCCACCATCGCTACTTAATGTGATTTGTATCGATGCGTGAAGTGAAACATTTTAAAAATAAATTAGTGTACTTTTCAGGCAGAGAAATAGTGGTCTGTGAACATAGTGCTATCGTATACGGGTGTGTGCAATTTCAGTGAGATCTGTGGCGTATTTCGATCAATAAGCGGCTCAAAACATTGCTGTGACGTTATTGGTTTGCGATTTTGGTTGGCGATCTGTGATAAACTTCATAACACGTATAATTAACAATTCAACAAAGTATAATCTTAAACTAACTTAATCTAGCATAAACATTGAAATCAGATAAAAAAAAAATAGGCAAAGTGTTTACAATAATTCTTAATAAGTGGGTGTAACGACAAAAATTACCTACATTTTTTCTACATCACATTTCTACATTATATTTCGTCACCCGATCAGCGCCATCTATCGAGAAATGAGTGAGTACGGCGGCTGTGGCAAACTTGTCTCGTCAACAGATGTCGCAAAGCGTGCTAAATGCGAAAAATGCCTTGCATTTTACCACAAGGCATGTGTCAGCCTGCCCAGGGTAGGTGTGCCGCAGGGTTGGACGTGTCCGGAATGCAAACGTAGCAGCATACACGAAGCAAAATGTGACGAGACTCCGGTGCGATCGACGCAGCATGTGGCGACTCCGCTGAACCAAAGCCCGGTAGGGGACGAGGCCAGCTCGGGGCGGACTGAGTTCCACCTAATTATGGAGGAGATTAGGTCGCTGCGGGGGGACGTCGCGACGTTCATGAGTTGCATGGAGCGGGAATTTTCAACGATTAAAGAGGTCGTCCGGGCATGCGACGCGCGCATCGACAACCTGGAGACGCGTCTATCTGCGTTTGAGGCCAAGGTTTCGGCGCCTGCTCCGGGTGCTGGGTATATTGAGAGTGTCGTCGAGGGCCTACGTCGGGAGCTTAATGACAGGGACCAGGAGCTGTTGGCGAACGACATTGAAATATCTAGCTTGCCTGAACTCAGCGGAGAGAATCCTGTACACCTCGCTCAAGCTATAGGTACCAAGCTTGGTGTGTCCGTGGAGGAGAGAGATATAGTTAGCGCTCAACGAGTCGGCAGGCGCCACCTCTCCGCCACCGACAGCCAGGGCCCCGCTGAGCGACGCACGCGCCCCCTGGTGGTGCGTTTGGCGCGCCGAGACTTGCGCGACGAGATGCTGAGGAGCGCGCGCGTGCGACGAGGCGCTACTACGCAGGACATCGTTGCGGCTGGGCCCCCTGTCCGCTTCTACGTGAACGAGCGCCTCACCAAAACTAACCGGCAAATATTTCGTCTGGCGCGGGTTGCCGCTAGTGATGCTGGGTGGAAGTTCGTTTGGACGCGGCGTGCAGGTACTGGCCTGCAAGAAGTCGGGAGATCGAACCCATCGCATTTGCTCCGAAGCAGATCTGCAAGCGCTTTTTGGACAATTTGAAACAACAGACACTTCTGTGTGATTTTTTTAGATGTTTCATGACCGATACTTACTTGCTGCTACTTATGTACTGTCTACCTGTTGTAATATATTGTGTTCACTGCTGGATTCTATGTGATATGTACTGCGGTATATATTTTATACCCTACCTTTATTGTGTACCTGCTCGCTACTGTATTCTAAATGCTTTGAACTTTTGTGTTGGCCTAAATTGTTTATCTTGCCCTTATAGTGTAACTGTTGTGTTGTGCGTTCAATGTTGTATTGTCTCAGTTGTATACTTTTCTCAGGTCGGTGATGCTACTGCACGTCACATCTGTTGTGTGAGTGGTCTAGGGGGGTCAGTGACTGTTATGCACGTGCCAGTGAGTGTTCACAAAGTGACCCTGTGCACAGTTGTCATACACATACACCACAAATCATCAAAAATAAATTACACTTCACAAAATCAAATACTTAATTCAATATTTACAGAACACAGTTTCACTATTACTGAAGTGTACAGTTTATTCCAGTACAGGCCTTTATATACAGACAACCTATTGAATATTAATATTTACAAACTACACCATAATACAAATATATGCACAATAGTTACAATATTACTACTTACACCTAAAAACTACACATTAATAAAAATGTTGCTATTTACACCAATACCTAACCCTACGAATATTACTATTTGCAAACTTTACAGAATTTGCAAAGCCTCTACGGTCCACAGTTGTTGTACAGAGATTACTTACAGACTTTTTAGTTTGAATATTTACAGTGGAAGGTATTGCATAATGTCTAACATTTATCAAATTACATGTGAGCATGGAATTATAGTATGTTCTTCCATTGGAGCGCGGGGTGTATTCCTTGAGTCAACTCACAGGATCTGCTTACTAATTATATCTGCGAACAGATGCAGGGTACATATTGGTATTTCCTTTATTTTTGTTAAGGAAACTATTAAATGCTTTTTTACTATTATTATATTCCTATTATTCTCTTTATTAAAATTATTATTACCATTCAATACCATTATACTTAATACTTTATTATACATGAAATGCTTGATAAATGTTCCCCTCTAAATATTTAAAATTTGGACTCCTGAATACTGGATCCTTGTCGACAAAGCATGATGAGTTTAGGGTGGCCATGTTGCGTCACGCGGTGGACGTCATGGCCATAAATGAAACATGGCTGAGGACGGGGCAGGAGGGCCGCGCCCCGAAGGTTCAGGGGTATAACTTGAGACATATTCCGCGTCCATTGGACATTCGTGGGGGTCGTGGAGGAGGAGTGGCTTTTTACATAAGGACTGGAGTGAGTGCTCGTACTAGGGAACATCGCATACACCCTAATGTGGAGCAGATGTGGATCAACATAACTGTCTCAGGAAAAAAGTTGCTGGTTGGCAGTGCCTACCGTCCCCCCTGGCTCAGCCTGGATGTATTCCTGGTCAGTATGATGGATAGCATCACTGCTTTGGCTCCCTATGATGGGGTGTTACTTCTGGGTGATTTAAATGTGGACATGTCTGTCAGCGATGATCCAGATACTAGAAAGATGCATCAGTTTCTCACCTGTGTGAACTTGGCTCAACTAGTGGAGACTCCAACACACTTCACTTCCCACTCTGCGACACTCATAGATGTTATATGCACGGATATCAAGATGCACAGTGTTGTGGTGGACCACATCAGTGATCTGGGTCGGCACTCGTTTTTGGTATGTGATGCTACAATAAGAAAATCTAAACCTAAGCCTAGAATAATCACATACAGACCAATTAAGGATGTACTCATGGAGTACTTTGAAGTTGATCTAGCTCTTGTTCCATGGGAGCTAATAGGTGGGTTGCAGGATGTCGATGATATGGTCCAGGCTTTTAACAGTTTCATCACACAGCTTTTTGATTTACATGCTCCCATAACAAGGAAAACATTCAGAAACCGTCCGACGCCTTGGATTACCGATAATATTCGTTTGCTGTTTCACTTGAGAGACAGAGCTAGAAAGAAATACCACAACACCAGGTTGGAACAGCATCACAAACAGTATATAGATCTAAAGCATTTAGCATGCACATCCTTGAGAAGTGAAAAATCTGCTTATTTCAGAATCAATATCAATAGTAAAATCGGTGACCCTAAGTGTTTGTGGCAGAACCTTAAGTCGGACATCATTCCTTCTCATGGGGACCCACACCTACCGGCTCACTTTCGTGACCCCGATGGCATTAACCAGGCATTCTTAGATGTACCTGGTGCATCACATCCCACCATATCCGAACTAACATTCTTCGAGCACCACAGGGGAACTTCCTCACAGTTTTGCATGAGCCCTGTTAGCAGTGATGTTGTGTTTCGGATCATCAGGGATATTGGCACGAATGCACAGGGGGTGGACGGGATTGGTCATGAGATGCTATTGATGACCTTACCAACAGCTCTGCAGGCTAATATATAGTACTAATAATACTAATAGTACTAACAGCCATGATCAATGCATCAATAGTGACTAACAAGTTCCCTGAGTTGTGGAAGTGTGCTATAGTGCGACCCATACCCAAAGTTAGCAACCCTCAAACGTTTAAAGATCTCAGGCCCATATCGATTCTCCCCTGTCTTTCTAAGGTGCTGGAGCGTGTGGTATATGTACAGGTGATGGATTACCTGGAGTCCAATGGGCTACTCCCAGAGTTTCAGTCTGGATTCCGGAAGGGGCGTGGTACTGCGACAGCTCTCTCGGATGTCATAGGGGGTATTCTTGAGGCGAGGGATGTTGGAGAGGGCTCGATCCTGGTGCTACTTGACTACTCTCGTGCCTTCGATGCTATCGACACTACACTGCTTCTCTCAAAACTGACCTTCTACGGATTTTCAAGTGGAGCGGTGCGGTGGTTCGATAGTTATCTTAATAATAGGTCCCAGTATGTAGAGATCAGTAGCGAGGATGGATCTAGGTTCTGCTCTGGCCCCCGT
Organism: Nudaria mundana; assembly: GCA_963556515.1. NCBI lineage: Eukaryota > Metazoa > Arthropoda > Insecta > Lepidoptera > Erebidae > Nudaria > Nudaria mundana. Next base: position 5,552,116 of record OY748289.1, on the reverse strand, counting down.
CTGGTATCCAGAGGGGTGCCCCAGGGTTCTATTCTGGGCCCACTCTTGTACATATTGTACAGTGCTGATATCCAGAACACCTTTGAGAGCTGCAAGTACCACATGTATGCAGATGACCTGCAGATCTATAAGTCCTTTAAACCCGAAGATACTTTAATAGCTGTGCAACACATAAATGAGGAACTGAAAAGAGTGGCTGGGTGGTCGAAGAGCAACTCGTTGGTGTTGAATCCATCCAAATCCAAGTTTATGGTGCTGGGTTCGAAACATCAGGTTGCCTCAATACTGGCATGGGATCCAGTCTTAGTGCTAGGTGGCACTGGGATTGAAAGGGTCGAGTCTGCCACTAACCTAGGTCTCACAATGGACTCTGAGCTTCGTTTCTAGGCGCACATTAGCAAAACTGTAAGCAATTGTTTTTACAGGCTCAGGGTGCTTTATAATATAAGAGAATTCTTGAGTGTTTCACTGCGCAAGCTTTTGGTGGATAGCTTAATATTGTCTAAGTTCAATTATTGTGATACTGTATACGGCCCATGTCTGCTGAGAAGAACAGAAAACTTGATTCAACGAGTTCAGAATGCTTGTGTCCGTTTCTGTGTTGACATCCCAAGGCGAAGCCATATCACACCATACATAAATGATCTTAAAATGCTAAGGATGGCCGCAAGAAGGAAGCTGCATCTGACTGGTTTACTATTTCGTGTGTGTGTGTACTCAAAAACCGGAATACTTTTATGGTAGACTGAGTTGGAGACACGACAAACTAAGATATAGCAAGAGGACTACTGTAGCCCCTTTGACACTACATAAGTATAGGTCTGCCGCTTTCCGAGGTTGTTTTAGGCATGCAGCCACTAGTTGCTGGAACATTCTTAAACCTCCAATACGCAACCTGAAAAATCGAAGAACATTCAAATTAATGGTGAAAAAACTGTACTTAATGGAACAGCTGGAAACTGTTTTATAACTTACTAAATTGATACTTACCCTTGTTTTTATTTTATCTCTGTTTCCTTGTACCTTTGTGGGTGCATGACTTCGATTTGTTTAGTGATTTTGTATTGATTTAATTTTGTAAATCATAGTATCGTTAATATAGTATCATATTCTTAAATAATGCCGAGAATGATTGCCGCGTGTCGTGACGTGTCATCTCATCAGTCTGTTATTCTTGTCGGTCTGGGTTGACGGATGACAGTACTGACAGCTGGCAGTTGAGTTGGTCTCGAACGCGAAGCTATGGTACCGGACCTATGAGTTTGCCATAGACACGGCTTGTTTGTTTTTTGTTATATATAGACACAAACACACGACATATTATTATAAATATTACATACACTTATTTATTTTACTTGTGTATTTATGTATTTGATTTATTTATTATTTTTCTTGTGTGGTGGCATTTGGCAGCACGATATTGTGTTAATTGTGCTGGGTGAGATACTGCATGGGTGCGCCATTTTCAGTGTCACTGGCCTCCTCTGAAAACCAGCGCTGGCAAATGTGGGTCTGCCCACGTCAGCATAAGCTGAGAGGAGACCAATTTCTACGCAGATGTGGCGTGTACTAGCATACACCTACGATTTTCCTGTCCTTAACCTACTTCTAATATTTTACTTGTGTATTGTTATCGCCATGTCTGTTTAAGAATAAACACATTTTTCTTTTTTCTTTCTTTCTTTCAGATATCAAATAACTTGCTGAAGTTTCCGACGTCACTGGTGACCCCCGACTTTACTGGTGACACACGATATCAAGCATTGGTTGAATACAATTATAATCATCATCGGAGGACTGTTTCCGGCCGCAGAATGACGGATCCTTCCGGACAGCCAAGTACACGCCACAGGTTTATCAAGTTACTACTTTATCAAATGAAATGAAATATACGTTTATTCAATTAGGTAACACTATTGAAAGTCAGTCAGTTAAAGGTTAAATCAAAATTGCTTCTAAGATTACATTTACTGCCAGATTTGCAAAACAATATGGAGAGAAAGAACCTGGCAATTTATCCTTACAGTATCCTGTCATTGGGATAAAATAACCTGTACTTCAATGTATTTCTCTACCAAAGTTCATCAAAGTTCGTTTAGCCGTATTCACATCAACAAATAAAAAATATTATGTAATATTAGTTCATGCTGATTCTATACGCCACTCTACTAATCATAAGACTTACAACGAATAGTTACTAGCAATTAACGTATTATAAAGACTGTCTTCGGTAAAATAATACATAATAATATGAATTGATCATATATCAGACAGAAATGCCATGCATCACGCCTATATCTCCGAAGTGGTTGGCAGAAGTGCATTACAGACCGACACTTTGCCAGTAAATTTGTCGGTCCCATGTAAAAGACTATTCTCGTTAGCGGGCACTATAAAAAATCCATAGCCAACTAGTAAGTCAAACCAAAGTCAAACGTTAGTTAAATTTAAATTCCTCATCCTAAACCCATCCCACAATTACTAGTTACTCACATACCAAATATAATTTAGTTTTTCAATAGCTCACAAATTATTGTACCTACTTAAATTTTCTGTTTAGACTTATCTATGTCTATAATTTGCTTCTCAATGCATACCGTGGCAGCTTGTAATTGAGGTAGCACCAAATGCATGACACATAAACTTAATGTGATAACGCTATCACTGCCTTTTCGGAGTTGGTAAAAGTGAAACCTCTCATCAAATCTTTGATTTTGGGAAAAATACAGAAATCACAGGGTGCTAGGTCGGGGCTATGCGCAGGATGGGTGACGAGTTGTACTTTTTCGGAAGCTAAAAATGACTTTGTTTTGTTGGCCGTGTGTGAAGAAGCGTGGTCATGATGTAGGAGAACGCGGCTTTTGGGTCGTCTTTCACGTCTTTCTTTGATATAGCGTTCAATCAGCACGTAGAAAACATGCCTTCAGATCTGTGGTCCTCCTGTTTTAAAAAATGGTTCGATCGCATGAAAAAATGTTTAAAATGTAAAGGAGAGTATTTTGAAAAGATAAACATAATATTTTGGTTTTAACATGTTGTTTTTTTAAGTTACGCAAAACTTATAGTGTGACCTACGTATACTTATGTGTACGAGAACTAGCTATCGATATACAAACTTAGATTACGTAAAGTACTGGTCTGGTATCTTTATGCTCTACAATATTTTGAATAAATTCTCCAATGCTTTTAACCCCGGTGACTATTTCTTTATATTTATTTTACAACATCTGGAGTGTGCTATATTTATTTCCATTGCTTCATCATTTTATTCCAGCTTTATTTCGCAGTCAGTAAATTTTAGAAGCGTATAACGAGCTCTCCATTACAGATTCCACGTTGGTTGGCAAATGAGAAAGCCAGGGGCGAGTTGCAGCGGAATTTATTACTCCAAGCGCTCCTGGAAATTGGTTAAACTTGATATTCAACGTAATAGTTACCTAGTTTAAGTTGTGAATATAATATCAGACTTGGCGTTATGATATGACTGAGAATTTGTGCTTAAGCTTTAACATAAGGTAAATAAAATTCTTTATTAATAGAACTGTTCGTTCTAAAGATAAAATTAATTATGTTCATTACATGTATGTTAAAAGTCGAAAGTTGAAAGTAAATACTAGCTGTTGCCCTCGGTTTCGCCTGCTTGATGTTATTTAGTTTTCGCGTTCCAGATTCCCACGGGACTTTATCGGGATTAATGAGCTATGTTATTATAAAGTTTTATTATAAAACAATGGTAAGTAAAAATTTTTTTAAGAAAAAACTTTTTAGCATTAATTAATAGCATTAATTTTTCGCAGAATCAAAAGGACAACAAAACGTCGACAATTGTTTCGCCTCTAAACGAGGCATTATCAAGACTGTCTCAGAGAGAACAGCTTATTTAACAGTTTTATTATAATCTTTTCAGTTAATAAATAGGTGGGTTTCCCGTGAAAGAGTAGGTAGTATAGGTACCTACCTAATAAACCTCCAATCTATATGAACCTTTATACCCGACTGTCAAGGAAGGGTTATTTATATTAGTAATACGTTCAAAATCATACTATTATTATAAAAGTGAAGAATTTATTTGTTTAAACGCGCTATGTTTACTCGTTCGGGTTAAAACATACATTTTAACCAATCTCATGTCGAAAAGTTCTAATTATGATTTCAAAATTTGACATAATAAAGCCTATGCTTATGACAACGGTACTATAAAAATTGAAAAGGATACAGATTTTCTATGAGGTTTTCTCCAAAACTGTATCGTTAAGTTACTTTTAAATCTTTAAAGTACAGTGAATAAATTTAAATATTAAAAAGGCTAAAACTTTTGACCATACCACAGACCAAACTACCTTGTATTATATTAGATTACTCCCAAATCCAAACACCCAAACCAAGCGCCACATAATAAAAAACATCCATAAAACTTTATGGTACATAATATATGTTCAAGTTATACTCTCTTCCTTTAGTACTTAAAAAAACACTATTTTTTTTTTTTTTTTTTTTTATATTTGGTTCGCCAAATTGACGCCGCCCGCCTGGTGGTAAGTCGTGACGACGTCTAGCGATTGTGGGCCACTCTCACAGCACACATTACTATTGAGAGTGGCCCTCAACTTGACGACCTACTGATGTGCCTCTTCACGCTCCGCTTAAAGAACCCAGGATTATATGTGGGAGGAAACACGTGCACAGGCAGGGCGTTCCAGGCCACTATCAATCGGCAGAGAAACGAACGTTTAAAACGTTCGGTTCTCGCGAACATGCTATCCACTGTGTGGGGGTGGCATCTCTGCCCGGCACGAGTCGTTCGGGATCGGAAGGAAGAGGGTGGGATCAGATTGAAGAGCTCTTCAGAACACTCGCCGTGGTAAATACGGTAGAATGCGGCCAAGGAAGCTATTGTTCGGCGCTGAGCTAGCGGCTCAAGGCTTCCCGTTACCTCCGGACAACCAATAATACGGATAGCCCGTCGCTGCATAGCGTCGAGAGCGTCCAGCAGATACTTCGCGGAGCCGTCCCAGAGGTGAGAGCAGTATTCGACGCAGGGTCTAATCTGCGTCTTGTACAGCAGACACCTCTGGTCCGGTGTAAAGAATCTCTTTACCTTATTCAGTATTCCTAGTTTCCGCGAAGCTAGCCCTATACATCTTTCGATGTAGTTTTTATTATTGAGCTCTCGACGAACGTCTATGCCAAGGATATCAAGGTTGTCCTTCATTGGTAATAATGCATTCTGAAGAGAGGGTAGGGGAAGGAAAGGGGATTTCTTCGCAGTAAATGCACACGCCTGTGTTTTGCGGGCATTGAACTCGACCAGGTTCTCGGTACCCCATTGAGAGATACTGTCGAGGTTACGGTCGAGATCAGCCACGAGTCGTCGTCTCTCCTCCTCAATCTCAGATCGCCCCGCCGTCGGACGAACCGAGTAACTCCCGTGCAGTGTGCTGTCATCTGCATAGCAATGAATGTTCCCGAGGGATAGCATATCATTGATATGCAGAAGAAAGAGAGTTGGTGATAGTACGGACCCCTGCGGTACCCCGGCATTCACTTGCAAGAAGCGAGAAGCCTGGCCATCGCAGAGGACCCGCACTCGGCGCTCGTTTAAAAAGCTGGCAATCCAGCTGCACAGTTGAGGAGGTAGACCATATGCCGGAAGCTTGGAAAGGAGCGAAGCATGCCAGACCCTATCGAAGGCTTTGGCGATGTCCAGGCTAATAGCCAAGGACTCGCCGTGCCTTTCCATAGCCCCACCCCAGACATGCGTTACGAATGCCAGAAGATCACCCGTTGATCGCTTTGGCCTGAAGCCGTATTGTCGATCATTGATTAGCGAGTGATCCTCTAGGAATTGCATGAGCTGCTTATTTATAAGGAGCTCAAGCACCTTGCAAATGACTGAGGTGACAGCTATGGGTCGATAGTTGCCTGGATCGGACCGATCCCCTTTCTTGGGGATCGGTTGTACGTTCGCCTCCTTCCAGACCTCCGGCACGAGCCCTGAAGAGTATGACAGGCGGTACAGACGCGTTAATACTGGAGACAACTCAGCTGCACATTTTCGTAGCACCACCGCCGGAATGCCGTCAGGGCCACTGGCTTTCCGCGTGTCGAGTGACCGCAGCACTGCCCGTACATCACATTGCCTGATAACAATATCAGGCATTGTGTGGCCACAGTTGGCGATGGCGGGGGGCTGCAGGCCACGGTCGTCGACCCGGGAATTAGCCGCAAAGAGGTCTGCGAGCATATCCGCTTTCTCTTGGGCTTTGTGAGCCAGTGTTCCATCTGGGTAACGCAGCGGTGGCAGCGAGGGCTGACAAAAGTTAGATTGCACGGCTTTGGCCAGTTGCCAGAATCCACGGCTGCCCGTGGGATGGGAAGTGAGCTCCTGACCAAGCCGCGCGACGCGCTGGGCATCCGCTCTCTTAAAGGCCCTCTTATTCGACTTTGTGGCCCGGTTGTACGCTGCTTTGAGGTGGCCCACGTTTGGGTCGCGCACAGCCCGGGCCCTGATCCAGGCGCGATATGCCGACTGTTTTTGTCAAACAGCTTTGGCACAATCTCGCCCGAACCAGGGACGGGCTCTGCGGATACTGGCGACATCAGTGAAAGGGATGTAATAATCCATCCCTAAACTGATCTCGCCAGCAATAGCAGAAGCACTATCCGAAGGAGCCTTTCCTACAAAGCAGCGCTGGCTCCAGGGGACGGACGCAAAATAATCGCGTAGACCGTCCCAATCCGCTGACGAGTAGTGCCATAGTCGTCGTGACGTTTGCACAGGACGTGCAGGAGGTGACACCTTCATGCCAGCGTGAACAACACAGTGGTCGGAACTACCCAGTGGGGCTCCTACCGAAACACTGTACTGGGCTGGGCGACTCGTCAGCAGTAGATCCAGCAGAGCGGGCGCGTGATCTGACCTGTCTGGTATCCGGGTGATCCCGCATACCATCTGGGTCAGACCGTGGGAGAGAGCGAACGCATGGGCGGCTCTACCCGCATGATCAGTCTTGAGGGACCCCAGCCATTCAATGTGATGGCCATTGAAGTCCCCCAGAAACACTAGGTCAGCGTTCGGGAACCGCACCTGCGCTTCATCAGCCGTCTCGCTGAGGTACTGGAAGAGCTTTGTTGTCTCAGAATCCCCTGTGTGGGATCGGTAGACGCACACGTAGATCTGGCTCATAGAGCCATGGTCTACGTGCAGCCAAAGGACGGAATTGGAGGGGTTCTCTAGGCAGCGCAACCGGCGGCAGCAAACATCCGCCCTAACGAACACGCACACCCCGGCTTTGTCTCGAAATTGTTCCTTGATGACATAGCCGGGGTAACACAGGTAAGACGTGTCGTCAGGGCGGCGTATTTGTGTCTCCGTGAGGAACATCACAGCGGGCCGTGCCGTCTCAAGGTGGTGGTGGACGGTATCGAGGTTCGCATGGAGTCCACGGACGTTAGTGAACTCCACCTCGAAATGTGAAGTTGTGGGGTTTCCTAGGGCCGCTGTGTAACGTTTATTTCTTTTTTGTTGCACTGCCATTGTAGATTTTGAAGAAGAAGCGTGAAGACAGGGCGACATTTGGTGCAGCAGTAAGTGACAAAGCGCAGGGGCTAGCTTTGTCTAGAACCGTGTGGTTAGGTCGGAGCCGACCCGCCGGACGGAAGGGCTCCCAAACCCCCCTGATGCAAGGCCGCCGCTACCCCACACCGGTTACCACCCGGAGCGGCGTTATTACATCAGGATTATGCGCAACATGTGGGGCAGCCTCCTGGGGTGGTTGGCCCCAGGCGGGCCCCATGACTGTGTTGCGGGCGGCCGCGGCAACGCCGTTGCTAAGGGTCTCACTTGGCCGGCGAATCGACCCACACCACCCACACTAGACTCCGTTTCGCCCCCACTGGTCCCATGCCTGCTGCACCATACATCGCCCCGGGCCCGGCGGTGCAGCTGCTGAACCCCTAACGCAACCCAGCCTGGGCTGGGTTACTTGGGGGGCTTTAGCACAGCTGCACGGTGGTACCCCCCCGGACCAACACTGTTGTACCACCTGGTACCCACGTAGGGGCCGAAGCCACTCCATAGGTACCGTAAATTAACGAGCCTCGTCCGTTTATCAGCAGGTGCGCCACTAGCAGGTGAGGTCGCTGGGGCCCTATAGATGTTGGTAGAACTAACTATATAACTATGATGATGATGATGATACCTTCCGACCGATTTCGGCCATGGCGGCCACTTACACTTAACTCTAATTAGTATTGTGCTCGTGCGCCCGAAGATGGCTAATATAACCAATCTTAGCGGTGAACTTACGTGAGCATAGAGCGTACGTGAGCTTACCGGCCACGTAATTATAAGGAATGGCGGCAGGCTGCTTTGAGCTCGTCGCGCTTAGCGTCGAGGTCCACTTTGCGCTGCTCCTCGAACTCACCCACCTGCACTTGCACGATCCTGCGCCATTCAAGGCGTTGCGCCGCCAAGCCCTGCACTGCGAGGGTTCAATTTTGCATCCCTTCATATGTCGCTACTGAACATCTTTATAGCAGAGGAGTTGTCCGCCCTGTTTCCGCTTGCCATCCTCCAGTTTAGAATAAAAGATGCGCTTCGTCACTCTTTCATCCGTCATCCGTGACACATGTCCACAGCACCGAAGCTGACGACGCATCAAATAAGCCTCGATGCCACTCACATTTGCTCGCCGTAAAACTTCGGTATTTCGCACATGGTCAGACCATTTAATGTTTAGAATTTTCCGTAGGCACTTAAGGTGAAGTTGGTCTAACGTACGTGTGTGGTGACGATAAACACACCACGTCTCGGACGAGTATAAAAGGTTTGGCAGTACCATCGCCATGTATACAGATATTTTGGTGGCCATCTTTAAATCGTGCGAGCAGAAGACCTTGGGATACAGTTTCCCAAATGCTGCAGCATCAGCACTGATCCTGCTGTTGATCTCAGTGTCAAGGTCACACTTGGATGTTAAGGTGCTCCCCAGGTAAAGGAACGTTTCGACCTGCTTCAGCACATCGTCACCAATCTTAACGACCAGTGTCTCGTCCCCATGTGAGTCTAAACACATTACCTCCGTCTTTTTGACGCTAATCTTGAGGCCGAACTTGCAGCAAGCTTGGTGGAAAACTGACATCAGCTGTTGCAGGCCGTTCGAGGTTTCCGCTAAAAGCATAAATCGTCGGCATACACGATTTCTGTAATCGCTGTATGCGTTACCTTAGAGCGCGCTTTTAATCTGGCCAAATTGAAAAGCCCGCCATCGGTTCTAAAGCGAATGCGGACACCCTCTGAGACGGATTCCGAGACCTCTCTGACTACTACCGCAAAGTATAAGGCGAACAAAGTGGGTGCTAGAACACACCCCTGTTTCACCCCACAGCTAACGGGAAAGACATCTGATTGTTCACCGTCTACGATGACGCAGCATTGCATGTCGTCATGCAGGAGTCTGAGAAGTCCTACAAACCTCTCCGTGCATCCCAACTTTCGGAGAACTAACCAAAGTGCTTCACGAGGAACGCTGTCAAACGCCTTCTCTAGGTCAACGAAGCAGAGGTACAGCTGACGACCTTGTTCTCTGCTTTTTTCTTGAAGTTGACGCACAGAAAATATAGCCTCATAGGTGCCTCTATCAGGTCGGAAGCCAAATTGGGTTTCGGGCCTTATCGGGTTTTATCTTTTCTGATAAAACTCTTAGGGGATTTAACAGAACCCGAGCAAAGGCCTTTCCAGGTGCTGAGAGCAGAGAAATGCCACGATAAGTGTCACAGTCGGAACGATCACCTTTGTTCTTGTAAAGGGCTTGAATGCGAGACACCTTGAAGTCATCTGGGACTCGCTCCTCTTCCCACATTCGAACAAACAGCTCCCAAAGACATGTCTGTAACTCATTACCGCCGCACTTCAACAACTCATCCGGTACAAAGTCCATGCCAACCACCCTTTTATTATGCTGGTCATTGATAGCAGAGACGACCTCGGCACACGATAGCGGTGCATCCAGCTCAGTGGATAATGAGAGTTGAGGCAGCGAACTAATATACTGTAAATCTACTGATCGGTCTACATTGAGCAAAGAGTTAAAAACTTCTAAAGCTCGAATTTAAATCGAGCAATGCCATCTATCAGTCATAGTGCGAACTATTGTATATTACTATGTGCTTAGGTACGTACTTTCGTTTTGTCACACTGTTGTTCTAAAATAGTCTCAACGTATGAAATTAGAAGTAGTGTATGAAACTGCACATATTTAGGTCTTAGAACACACGTAGGATACTATAAAAAAACCCACTCGTGTTATAATTACTGTCTTGATGTATCTGTTTCATAAAATACTATTAGTGTTGCATAGCCCATTTATCACGAAAGGTACGAGTATACAATACAAACGGAGAAAATGTATTTCCTTTCTAAGCTTCTGTTGCGTGTTCCGTATGCTCTTTGGACCGTTTACTCACACAATACGAATAGAACAATCCTCAAACAAGCTTCAAGAGAAGTTTGGGTTCCTATTTTTCCACGCCAATGAATTCATAGGTTCAAGAGTTCAAAAAGAATTACGCACTTAATTACTTGAATTACAGAAACTAATAAGTACTAATAACACGGCTTTATTTATTTATTTTAAGGCTCATATTACACAAAGTACATAAAGCAAAGTAAAAGTAGCAATGAAAGAAATGTTGTTGCAACATTAATTATGTGCGCTCAGCAAAAACATTAATTGGCTAAAGACAAATAAAACTTATAAATATCAACAACTTAAATAAAATTTGTGTTACCCAAAAATGAGATTAAAAACAGCCACGTATCACGCCTATATCCCCGAAGGGTTAGGCAGAGGTGCGTTACACATCCACAACTTACCAGTATTTTTAGTCCCACGTAATAGAGAGCAAGTCTATTACCGTCATCGGGCATACATATAATGGGTTATGTCCAAAATGGCCTAATGAATTTAATAAAAAGTAGCAGCTACGAGTATTTAGTAATTTCAAAAACAAAAATTTGAAACCCTTGCCTTGTGATGAAAATGTTGATGAAAATCAACAAAATCTTACGTGCCAACCGCTATGGCACAGCCAATTAAAAAAACGTCTCGGACTATACGGATTAACAACAAAATAACAGCAATAATATGTAATATCTAAGTTTTCGTTTATCTGCATCTAAAATAGTTACTCGTTTATGGGCGTCATATTATTATAATAACAAAGTAGGTAGGTATGCAATTTGCTCAAGTGGCTCCCAATTCGCCTTCGACGAAATACTCATATCCTGTCTATCCTTGTCCTCTCTATCCTTCCAATGTTTTGTTTAATCCCCGTACCCCTACTTATTTAAAAGAACGATTCAAGTTCCTTAATGACACACATACGAGATCCCTGAGGTCGTCGGAGACCCTGGTGTTGGCAGTGCCAGAGCACTCAACGACTTTTTATGGTGGGTCTTTCTCCATTAAGGCCGTGCGACTATGGAATGATCTGCCGGTAGTTGTTAGACGAGCACCAACGTTGGCTGTCTTCAAACGAATGCTAAAAGACCATTACCTTTGCTCCTAACTACAGTAATCTATTTTTTCCACTCTATGTTTTTATGTATCCCTAATTCCCTACAAGGTATAAAATTATCTCTTTTTATTTAATAGTGTTTAAGTTTTACTATATGTAGGTATATAAAGGTATATAAAGGTAATGTTTGTTTCGGAGTTTGGGTATTTTCTATGTATAATATGTATGTATTTAGAAATATTTAAGTATGTTTATCAGTTGTCTAGATCCCATAACACAAGCTAATATTAGCTTAATTTGGGCTAGATGACGTTGTGTGAAAATGTCCAAATATATTTATTTTTATTTTATTTTTATTTTATATCTTCTATAATTACTACATTCAGTTTATTCCATTACTTTTCTTTTCAGAACTTTTCCATCTTTCTTTTCATAATATATGCCAATACCTATCCACTGTTTACTTCACTTCTATCTACTTATGTCCATCCAAAGGTTGCCTGTAAGAGATCACTCTTAGTGATAAGGCCGCCATTTGTACATACTATTTAAATATTAAGTTTCTGTTTCATTTGTATTTTTGTATTGGTTTACAATAAAGTATAATCTAATCTAATCTATGCATTGCTGATAACGGATCTAAAGTCTTTCCTTGTTCTAAACGTTCCATTATAACTGTATTAGGTAGGTATAATATGTCGTTACAAGGACATTACCAAAACCATTTGCGTCATGCAATACTGGCACCATATGAGCAAAATTTTACTGTGCTATGAAAAATAGATAATAATACATGGGGTAGCTAGGTGATGAGTAGGAGCACGTGGCCCAGTATCAAGTGAAATGTGCATGTCAAAATCAATGTCATTTATAAATGTCAACACTTTTGCTTTTCATATACTACTTTGGGGGGCTAGGAGGAGGTCATTTAGTAAATATTTAGGCACATTGAAATAATAGGTCACTTTAATTAGCGTAGTTTAATTTGAAATATAAATTGTTGAAATCGGTATTGACAGAGCTCTCGCATAAGAAAGGATTGAACTTTTAGAGCTTCGCTCGCTACGCTCTAACTAATTAACGCATAACTTCACGCGTGGTGTATTAGTTGCAGCATCTTGCTGGAAACTTTGTGTGTTTTATACTATGAATGTAGTAGTACTGATGATTGGAAAAGAGTGGCCCGGAATTCAGGTTATTTTCTCTTTGGCTCCACCCATTGCTTTGCGAATCTTGCTTTAAATGTAGATTCTTATGTGCTGATATTAATATGTGTTATTTTATAACCTATATTAATAAACATTCCTTAGTTTCAGTTTGAACTTTTTGCGATCATTTAGATACGTAAGTATTTGGAAACTAGTAAGTTAGTGGAGATATTATTTTCTCAACTCGAATATTGTCTTGAGTAGTATACCGAGTATAATTACCATCGTGTTACTTACGACTTTTTTTTTTTTTTTTTTTTTTTTTAGTTCCGCGACCAAGGCCGCGGCCGCTCTAACGTCCGTTGCCGGGCGTCTCTGGTTACAGGCAGAACGTATTTCCAGTGGCGCCCGGCGGACTTTGACCACCTCTGTGGTGTTACTTACGACTGACATAAAAAGCTTAAATCTTGTTTTGCTTGTTGTGTGAAAGCTTCTGCCGTCCATTTTCCTAATCTCTCTCTTCATTTATTGTATGCCCTTTTCCCCTCAGGTAGTAACGAGCGGAATATTCTCCTCAAGCATCTTTAGGACGCGGTAACTAACCATGTGATTCGCTGTGTGCTTGTTTACTAGTCGAATATAAAAATACAGTTAGGTATGTGAAAATGAGCTAGGTAGGTATATTATTATCTTTTTATTTATGACAGTTCAACATGAAACATAGCTGGCATTCCGGAACTCATATTATTAGCAATGACGCGAAGGACTATACCGTGAATATCTGTAAGGATTGTAAAAATGTAATTAATTTTTGTGTGTAAAATAAATACTTTTTGCTGTTTAATAAATAAATATGGTGTTCGTAAAAGTACAAGGCTTTGATAATTGACAAGCAGCAATAGGTTCGCCACCTATTACGTAGGACCAACAAAAATGAGCAAAAGGTTCCGTTAAGTATTTAAATGCCGATAGCTATCTACTTTGTTGTATAAGGGTTCTGCAATAAGTATCTGCACCGAATCTATAGTGAGGTCACACCCTAGTGTCAACAGTCTGAGGCCTCCGAAGAAGACACCTCACGCGTTGGTGGCGTGTTCAGCGTGGGCGAGTCAGCCGGGTCCTCGTCGTTGTCCTGGGCCTGGATACCCTTTCGCTGAAGACCATGCCCAGAAGGACACGACTACGTTCTTAGTTCTACGTTCATGCTTTAAGCCATGGTCTCCAGCGGGAGTAGGTGGAACGTGGCCATATCCTAGCAGGTTATGCGCGCAAAGAAGGCGGCCGAGAGGGAGAGGGTTCCGAAGTCGCCGGCCAGGGCGCCGCAGACTCATCTACGCCCAATACTATTAACCTCCATGATCGGGGCCTGAGGACGGTGGAATAGCTACCAGCCGTCCTTACAGAAGTAGGCTGGAAGGGTTCTTTCACGCGGGATGCAACCCAACCCCAACGATGAGGGATAAAACCCGACCCAACCCCAGACAGAGGTCACACTGTAAATTTTTCCTGCTAACCATAGGCGCTCGGCAATGGACGTAGTGGCGGACGCTTAAAAAAGCTTTTTTAACTTTGAATTTATATTGATGTTATAATAAAGAATTAATATTGAAGAATATAATAAAGAAAAACTAGACTGTGCAAAGAATGTAAGTAGTAGGTGTTTTACATTAAATACCAATGTCATAATGACTCGTCTTCTTCACTAACAGCTAAGAGGTAATATAGAAGATTGAATATTCAAGGTTTGTATAAAACAGTAGTAAATATTTGAACTAAGCTTTATAAGATGATCTTGGTTTTATTGGATGCTATATCTTGAAGATATGCCAGTTCTATATTAAAGGTTCGCTTCTATATTAAAACTGCTAGACCAAGAGCACTGTTATTGTAAGGGAGAACGTAATTTTACATAGTTGTAAGGCATTTTGACACCGAACTGAACCCTAGGTACTTATTTCTTTATAAGTTTCTTGGCTTTATTGAATCAGATCTTTTATATTAAGAAATTACGCTTACAGTTTGTGTTTGAAAGAGCCGAAGTTAAAACTTTGAATAATGAATTAGAGATCGTATACGAAGTTCAAAAGTTAAAAGAATTCATTTCATATTCATGTAATTAGTAAATCATAGATGATGTCTGTGGGTCGGCCCGCGTGGATGGATTAGTTATATAGTTCTTATTCATTATGACCTATCTTAGATATGTACAACTGACTGAGAGTTTTATGCCACCGGATGCTGGCTAGCAAATTTCATACAATTTTATTAGCAATAAACCAAACTTCACATACCACTACGTAATTTAAAAAATGTTTATTGTTTGCTTATCAAAAAAAAATGTGGAGACAAATGTTGGTAAGTTTTTTTTTCTAAAGGAAACTGATATTTTTCTCTCGAATAGGCAGAAGATGAAGCGTGGGGACTCTACTTTGCCATCACTACATATTATAAAGCAAAGTTGCTTTCGTCTGGATGTATGCTTATATCTTTGAAACTACGGATTTTAATGCGGTTTTCACCAATGGCTAGAGTGGTTCTCAAGGAAGATTTTTGTATATATATTTTGTCAAGCGAGTGAAGCCGCTGGCGTTCGCTAGTTATAATATATTATTAACTACACAGTGATTTAATATAGTTTTAAATCAGAGTCAATTAACTATCAAACTAATATTTCTTACGTCAAATGGTAGAGAGATATGGTACAGAGATAAATCCACGATATATTTAACTGCCACTCGATATTTATGGCATTAGGCCCAGTATTTGTTCTGGTGTGTAGTAAAATATTCTTTTATGTTTTAATTGATGGACATAAATTATACACACACACATATCACGCCTATAACCCCGAAGGGGCAGGAAGAGGCGCATTACACACCCACAATATGCCAGTATTTTTAGTCCCACGTAACAGGGGACAAGCCTATTGCCGTCACCGGGCACACATACTATAATGATTATGTTCAAAATGGCCGAATGAATGAATTAATGAAAAGTACAGCTATATTGTAAACTAGCTGTTGCCCGCGGCTCCGCCCGCGTGGATGTCGGTTATCGCGACCAAACATACCATCATAAATTGACGAATAATAATAAAAAGTGACATCTATATATCTCCGTTAAATTCAGTTTATTATATTTTTGGTCACATCTCCGGTTCTAATCAACCGATTGCGATGAAACAAACGTAAGATTTTAAGTCTGACCAAGCCCTGTCTAACAAAAACCGCATCAAAATCCGTTCAGTAGTTTCTGCGTCCATCGCGAACAAACAGACAAACAGACAGGAAATTAAAAAAAAAAATTTCGTGTTCAGTATCGTTAACATAACATAACCCAAGTTTTTTTTTTCAAATATCTCCAATGTACAGACACGATCACTTTACAATTATATAATAGTATAGATAGATGTTGATTAAAGGTAAATAAATACAATACAAGAAATATTGGATAGAAACAGGCGTTACCTGGCGAAAATCCATGACAAAACGATGGTAAGTAAAAAGTTTTAAGAAAAAACTTTTTAAATTTATAATAGCATTAATTTTTCGCAGAGTTAAAAAGACAACAAAACGTCGACAATTGTTTCGCCTCTAAACGAGGCATTATCAAGACTGTCTCAAAGAGAACAGCAAAATCCGTGGTTGGAACGTGTTTGCTTATAAGTAAACGTGTGCAAATTTCATTATCGCGATGTAGGATTCTTTACAATAACTAACGTGGGTAGAAATTACAGATCATTCTATCTAAGTTCCAAAAATAGGTATTCACCAATACAAGACCTTATCTGTTTGATTTACTTCATGTCTTCTGATAAGTTGTGTAGAAAAGCCAAACGACACACACAAACCAACAACAATTAATGTGTCTATCTGTTCGTAAACAGATTAAGTAAGGGAGATGTGTGAAAATCTATTTCGTTCATTGAGTAAGGTGTCCGCACAATACAAGATACAAAACACATAAATGTAACGAACTTGCAAAACGTCCTTTGCTGGAAGTCCCGTATACGCTCTCGTAAGGGTAACCCCAGGGTACTTAGAGAAGCTTGATATAGATTTACTCTCTTATTCATAATGAAATGCTATTATTAAAAATAACTAGTTTAAAACCTTCTTAGTTAAAAATGCTGTGTTATCCAGAAGAGCTCAAGAGAATCTTCTATCTCTGTCGTGTGTACTAGAGAACAGATTGTGTCACTTTCTTTTATTACAATCGGTACTTATTTTAAACCTCTGATAACTCAATTTGAATAAAACCCAAAGTCCGAGACGCCCAGGACTTTAATTGGCTGTGCCACAGTGGCAGGCACGTAAGATTTTGTTTCAATTTTTTTTTCAAAATTACAATATTACCTCTACTTTTACTAAATTCATTCGGCCATTTTGGACATACCCATTATAGAATGTGTGCCCGGTGAAGGGAATAGGCTTGTCCCCTATTAGGTACGTGGGACTAAAAATACTGGCATATTGTGGGTGGGTAATGCACCTCTGCCTACCCCTGCCGGTCTGTGTGAAAACTCATTATGAATAAGAGGGTTAGATACTTATGTCTGTCACCAGTAGTGATTTCTTACAAGCAATCTTTCGATGAACATAAGTCGATAGAGTTGAAATGAAATGTCAGTTGATAGACAGTGCCTATTATTGCACCTTGACGTTGCAGTGTAAGTCTACTAAGTCCCAGCACAAAATAAATGTAATGGAAAAGTCCCTCGACGTATTTCAAAGCTTATTGATGCTAAAATAGCGAAAAGCAACGGGACTTTTCAAGGAGAGACGTATAGCAAAGTTAGCGTTTCGGATACTGAGTTAATCTGACAATTGCAATTTATCAACTAGGAATAAACTCAATGTCTGATACTTTTAGGGTCAACTGAAAATATTGGACATGATCACAAAAACGGCCCATGAATATTGCGATCAATCTGTACTAATATTTTAAAGAATAAATTTTTGACCGTTTGTTTGAAACAAATAAGTTCCGTAACTACTGGTCCGATTTTGAAAACTTTTGCTTTGACGTGTAGCTACATTATCCCTGAGTAACATAGGCTACATTTTATTCCGGTAATGTGTTCCCACGGGAATCGAAAACGAGAAAACCGCGAGAAGATAGCCGCGGCGAATAGCTAGTATAAAATATTTGGAAATAAAGTTTTAAGCCGACTTGCTGTATTTGAATACAAACGATATTATTTATTGAAATTCTATATACTTTTAACCGTGTCGAATTCTGAGAGAACCACCCGAATAATAAAGGATTTCAAACACAAACGATACCTACGGTTCCACGGATATGTTTCCAAAGGGCGTTTTCACATTGCACGATATCGTCACGATAATTTACATTATTACCTTAAAGTTACAGCTGCTACTTACGATACCGTCACGATATCGTGTGTCGTTATCGTGCAATGTGAAAACGCCCAATCCCTAAAAGAAGAGAAATAAAACTAATCTTTATCATATTATCCATTGATGTAGAGGTATATCTGAGAATCACTAAATAATATATTCTCTGGATTTCTCTTAAATTATTTTATTTTCTCTTTCTAATCTGTTCTGAGAGGATATTTTTTTATTAATAACAAAGAAGAACAATGAATTGAGTTTGTAGAGATGATCCTTGTTAATGCTATCGATTTAAGTATCAATATTGTTGTAGGATTATACGAAGTGTGTAACAAAAATTTATGGAAAGCGAGCTTAATGGTTTAGTCAAATCTGTAACATATTTTTTTATCTATAAAGCTCGGTTCAGTGTCTTTATTCTTCTGATTAAAAAGTATTTTGTTAGAAAGTTTTAATAATATAATATTGTTTCTCTTGTGGTTTGTCACTTGCACTTCTTATTTTTATTTAAATAAACACTTAATAGGAGTCACTTGAGATTGATACAAAAAAGAGCACAAAATTTATTTTCAACGATGAACTATTTTTTGAAAAATGTATACTTTTTAAATTGGTTCTCCAATATAGTTCCCCGATCAGTAGAATACGACGACAGCGTATACGACGTCCGCGTTGCTCTATGACCCCGATGAACTAATTCGCCGAAAACACCCTACGTTTGTGGTCGGTTCTACAAAATCTCGAATAACTTCCAAAATGCATTTGTTAACAAATTAACGCAATACTCATCATCATTCACCAAGCCCTTTCCCAACTCAGTTGGGGTCGGCTTTCCAGTCTAACTGCGATGTGGCTGAACTTTGATATTTTCCATGAAGTGCCTGCCATCTGACCTCCATAACCCATGGACGATATCGAAGTTCTTTGTTAAACCGGTCGGATTTTTGATTTAGGGGTCCAACTACCCCGAACGACTGCCATAGATTTTCGTATGACAAGCGGGACCGACGGCTTAACGTGCTCTCCGAGGCACGGAGGGGTCTCGCAAATTAACGCAATACTAACTAATAAGTTTTCAACTGCCAATCAATGTGTCGTCACAACATGATGCCAGTTTACATAACATGGACTGCACTAATATCAGTGCAGTCCAACCCAATGATTTGTTGCAAATGAAACGAACTATCAGTAAAATTATGGTAAGTTCGTAAAATTTTGAAAAGCAGCCTTTCAGCTGTGATTCTTTTTTGAAATAACGGTCACAAAATGTATTAAATTAGGTAAATCTGATTTTAGATAAAAAAGGAATTTTACTACAAGATCCTTTACATTGGAGTCAGCGATTTGGAAAAGTGATTCAGATACAATGCTGCTTTTAGGAATGTGTGAGCAAAATTGGAAACGACTATTTAAATAAACTTCAGTGAACCCATGTAAAGCAATTAGGTTAACAAATATTAATTATTCTGAATCATTGTTTCGTGAACTAATAATTTTAAATCAAGCAATTAAATTTTACAAAGACAGCAAATTTATTTATGTTCGTCATGTTTACTTTACTTACCTTTACATTCATACAAAATTCATAACATCGCGCCTGTTCTTCCTAGGGAATAGACAGATGCAGATTTCACACCGCCATCGAGCTATTGAAAAAAAAACTTCAAGAAAAATTATATTTGTCTTGAGCCTCTAAAATCTTATAAATCAAGACAAACGGGTCTTTTACGAGATTATTAAGATGTATACACATACCTCTTTAATAACCGACGTTTCGACTCGGTTACAAGAGCCGTGGTAACGGGTGGACTGGTCAACTCATCGTCGTCTTCGTGAAGTACGGGTTTGTTCAACAACCCTCAGCTCGTCGTCACTACATATTGTGTTCGCAGAGGCACCACGGCACACCACACTGATAAAATCTTCACGCGGGCGTTTGTTGAGGCTACGTAGGCGAGTACACATGTTCATCACCGGATTTCACGACGTAGATAGTCGATATCCATCTTCCCGGTCAAAGTTGGGATACTTTTTTATTTCGACGGCTTCCCGCACTATCCTGGAGTAATAGTGCCCGTCAGTGGATAGGATTTATAGCTTGTGGAGTTCAATCCAGTGGTTGGGACCCGAAAATCCAACAAGTGCTCGGCAATCACAGACTTGTTTATTTGGCGGTTTTTTACAGCTGTGATGTGTTCTTTGGCCTTCTCTGCGATAGTACGTTTGGTCTGTCCGATGTTTGAACTACCACAACTGCAGTCTACCTTATAAACATCCGATGCCTATAGAGGAACGGTGTCCTTAGGGTTTCGCAGGTGGTTTACGACTTTGGAGTGTGGCCTAAATACAGTCTTAAGTATCTTTGTAATACTGTTGCAATTTTGTAAGTCACTCCTTTCACGTAAGTACGGCATAAATCCTAGTGCTCTGCTATTAATCCTATTAATCCCATTATAATGCTATTAATCCCCTCTCAGCCAATATACGTGGGAATATACCTTAAATAGAAATAAGTGAAGCTAATTGTCTATGTGAACTTGTCCGTGAAAGCTCCAATTGGTGTGATGCCAAGTTGGTCAAGTTCAGCGAATAGAACTAGCAACCGAGACGGTATTGTACCAACCTTTCATTCGAACTGACATTTCGTTTGAAAACAACTGCCATAAACAATAAAGTTTCCAGTGTTCTATATTGTTAAGTAATCACGTGAACTTGCTCGACCAATAAGCACTGTGCGTTTGAATTTGGAATTATAGTAGGATATTTTATACAATAACGCTACACGTAAAACTCAGGTCTTTATCTCCGAAACACGTTCATTATGTTCAAATTTTGGGAGTATTTGTTGGTCCCATGTGAAGGGGTAAGCCTTTACGGGTTTGGGTAAATTGCCATAGCCTCGTCTGTCTGTCAGCGGGTGCAAGATGGAAGATGTCAAAAGGGGGAACAAGAAAATTATTTCACTCACACGCACCGCATCCGCATACAATCTTCATTATCACTATCATTACATATTATAAAAAAACCGGCCAAGTGCGAGTCGTAATCCCACACAAAGGGTTCCGTACCAAAACAGCAAAAAATCATCGTTTGTTGTGAGTGTTGTGAACTACTTGTTGTAAAGCCATTTTATTTTATTGTCTATGTTTTTGATTTTGCCTTTGGGAAAAAAAAAATTATTGTCACTACCAAAGCAGCGAATTGTATCTTATTTCTTTAGTTAGCTTCAGTGAGCCCCTTTAAATATTTATTATATCCTATTTTTTTGTATTTGTTGTTATAGAGGCAATAAAAATACATCATCTGTGAAAATTTCAACTTTCTAACTATCATGGTTCTTGAGATACAGCCCAAGTCAGACAGATGGACCGACAGCGAATTCTCAGTAATAGGTAACACTAATAACGTTTCCCGTTTTACCTTTTGGGTACGGAACCCTAAAATGTCGCTTCCATCCGTATGTAAGCTTAGATCTTTAAAACTACGCAACGTACTTTCATGCGGTTTTCACCAATGGATAGAGTGGTTCTTGAGAAAGGGTTATTACCAGTATAGGTACCTATACCTATACTTCCCACTCCCTGCCCCTCCCCCCCTCAAGTAACATGACAGTTTGACATCATGTCGCACCTTGCACCTGAATCTATTTCGCACAAATTTTTAAAACGAGTGACAGAAACTGATTGCTTAATTATAATGTTTCTTAAGTGATCTGTGGTTATATATTTATTTTTAAATGGCTTCTACACTGATGCTCGGATTTAAGATATTCTATTTAGTTGCAACATCAGTGCTGATTGTTGGATATTTGATAAAAATTACAGAGTGGTTATGAATTTTTATGGTAAGTCCGAGACGCCCAGGACTTTAATTGGCTTTGCCATAACGGCTGGCACGTAAGATTTTGTTGCCTTTAATCAACACTTCATGGCAAAGCAACGGGTTTCAATTTTTTTTCAAAATTACAATATAAGTAGTTGCTACTTTTTATTAAATTAATTCGGCCATTTTGGACATAACTCATTAAATGCGTGCCCGTTGACGGCAATAAGTTTGCCCCCTATTTCGTGGGACTAAAAATACTGGCAAATTGTGGGTGTGTAATTCACTTCTGCCTACTTCTGCGGGGATATAGGCGTGATATGTGTGTGTGTTATGGATTTTCTATATGGCCCAGTAACGGCAATAGGCTTGCCCATATTACTGGCAAAGTGTGGGTGTTTAATTTATCTCTGTTGTGTGATAATATGCAAACAATGCAAATCTCTTGTCCTTAATGCATGCACTCTTGCACATACACACAGGCCTGAACCGGTTGTATCTTAATAGAGCGTAACAGGTCAAGTGGTAAACATACGCCGTACTTAGATGCTGAGCTAGAGGACAAAGTACATTATATATTTATGCTTAACATACCTACATAACATTCTGTACTGTTTCTCCAAAGGCATATTTATACAACCACTATTCGTAAGTTAGTCTGTTGATTCCATGTAATAGGGGGGCGAGCCTATTGCCATATCAAATTAAAGCGGGCTGTTCATACGCAAGCTCATATTATATATATTATGTTTAAGACTGTACTTAATTCAGTTTAAATCGCCAAATGTAGTGTAGATTAAAGGTCTTTCGACACAGTGTCTGTGTATATACATTGAGATACATATTAGAGTGTATTGTAATTATTTGGCAGACACGATAATTTACTGTTCTATTTCTATGGCTCCCAATGGTCATTCATTACAATCTCCTGTCTATGTCTAGGTGTAGGTAGATTCATAGACTAGAAATCATAGGTAGATTCATTCATGATTAGGTTAGAATTAGAAATCGACCTCTTTTGTACTAGTGCACACAGTGTAAGAAAGCTAATTAATAGGGAGTACTTTGGGACGATGACGGCGACGGCAGAGGACAGATGACCTTGAACAGGCATCTGGACCCAATCTAGTTTTTTATGAACTGTTTTATTTTTGTTATTTTGGTGACGGTATGTTAACGTGTACATTGTTTAAGTTTTTTTTTATTTTTTTCTTTGTTTTTTATTATTTTTATTTTCAAACCTGCGACTATAGTGTCATCACTATAATACATGTATATGTGAAAGCTTGTTTTTTGGCAAGTATCACTGACCACTCTTAATTAATGATTGTAAACTCAATAGCTGTAAGCTTTTCTTAAAAATAAAATAAATAGGTACCTATCTGCTATTTAGATTCGTGTATACCTACCGTGTGTAATTTTAAACTGTATTTACCAATAATTTTCTGTTTATGTCTATGCCAACAACAATATTCAACACTTGGAAAGCTGTGTAAGCTTTGTGAGCTAAGTGTAAGTTGACTTATCTTTAAGTTTCAAGTGCTAATAAATGCAAAGATGTGGAGTTAGGATGTTTTAACAAAAGAAAGTTGTTCTGCTCTTCTTGGGATTGTGGAAAGTTTTAGGTAAATGTGAAGGCGTCTTTGTATTTGTCTTTACCATATAAATTAAACATTTTTATCCTACTAGTACTTACTAATACCTACATAATATTAGTAGTACCTACTACTAATATACGTTTTGGCAAATTCGGATCGGTCGTTTCGGATTAATAGCGAAGAGTCAAAATCAACATCTCAAGAGACTCTCGTTAGATTGTTGGATCAAAAGTCAGATTCAGAAGGCTGTTCTTCGACACGTGCCGTATTCTCAGGAAGTTTCTCAGTCGGTAACCTCCACCGCCGGTAGTTTGGGTCCTACTCCGCTACTGGTGGTATTATTATGATCAAAAATGTTAGTACCTACTTGTGGATGGATTTTTGGACGTTTGGATGTACCAAGATTCCAACTTATAGGGCTCCATAATTATGTGATAAGCTTGTTTACAACAGTGTGGGCGCACGCACTAAAAGATGGGCTCCACAAGCCTTCCACCAAGGTTGCACATGTGAACAGGTTGTATTACTTAATCTTATAATAGCAAAAGTGAGTTAGGTTTTAGAATTTAACTACGTGTTTTACGTTTCCAGCTCTCACTGGTATATTTTATTACCCGGATAACTGATAAACCACCATTTCCATTTACACCATTAAAAGGATTTCTGTCTTTTGCTGGTTTAAATCCTGTCAAAAATCATCCGTTTTTGTAATTTAAGTTAGCATACCTACTCATTGCTTTGATAATATTCATGAACTAAATGAACTGTTTGACATAATAAAACCAACGTTGATTAATATGTAAATAATATAATTTCCGGGGATACCTACTTAATTATGCATACAAACTGGAAGCGAGCCGTGTGCCACCGCGGCGGTTTTTTTATTTTGCATAACTGTGTTTAAATAGGGGTATTACCTCACTGAGCTTTCGTGAATATCTATTTATTAAACTTTGTCTTTAATATGAAGATCTTTTGTTGACACAGTCCCCCCCCCCCCCAATGTACACGGTTTCTCAATAAAGTGATCGGATCATCATTATTTATTTTGGACTCGAGTTTTATCCGGCGTCGCCGTCGGTGTAGTGGGCGTGCGTGCGTCATTGAAATGACACGAGGGTGCCAGGTCCTATGAAGGGGTAGGGAAAAGCCCAAGTTTACTAAACAATGGCTCCATTACATGAGGCATCTGTACTAGTAGGTCCCTAGTCTAAATCACAAAGACATCACCGAGCACTCCTTACAAATTTAAAAAATTAAGGTAGTAGTAAACAGAGAAATAGATGAGAAAAAGCAGCCCTGAAAACAAACAAGAAACATTCAAAGTAAAAAAAAATTCTGTGTTGCATCACAACTCATTGTTGCCAAAATAAGTTTGGACCAATGACCGTCCTTCAACAGATTATCTTTACAATTTTCGCCGTGGCGCACAGCCAAACCCAAAACCCTAGAGTTGTACACAAATCGTCAACGTATTCACATAATTTATGACGGAGCAACTTCTGTCTCATAGTTCGTTCGATGATTTAACTCCGGTAATAGGGGAAACTCCAATAAAATTGATACCTAGTTTTGTTTATATCCTTTCAGTTTAACTTATCAAGGAATTCTGCTACATTACACTAGTTGAAGCTGTTGTATTTTTATTTAATCTTTGATTTGTATTTCCAAATGATAGTTGCGGATAAAACCTTAGTTTCTGCAAAGTGTTTTGTAGTTATTATCAAAGTTTTGTTATATTACAGAGATAATGAAAACAATAAATTATAAAACAATACAATTGAAACTAACTAAATATGTATAATACCTATCCTAATTATAAGTACTAAGATTACATCTAAATTCTAGGTAAGGCTCTTTCCACCGCAGGTCTTCCGGTCGTACGTGAACCAAATGGTTTAGCACGAAACGATGGAAAGAGACCGGACAGTATGTCGTTGCTACCGTGGAAGATGGGAAGGCCTTTGGTGTAGGACGCTACATGCGTTGACACCTTAGCACCTTCACACATTCCAAGCACATCCGGATGTGCTGCTGCATCAGCTGAAGGCCTTAAACGGCGTAAATATGCTAACCTAGCAGGTGATTACATATTTGAGCCGTTTGGGGTTGAGACACTGGGGTCATGGGGTTCGAGTGCTCGCCGCCTTTATAGAGACATTGCTAAACGCCTAATCGATGCTTCTCAGGACCAGAAGGCTGGCTATTTTCTGGCCCAAAGAATAAGTATCGCCATCCAACGTGGCAACACAGCCAGCATTCTGGGAACCTTCCCAGTCGGCAATGACGCGGAGGATTTTTTAAACGATATTTTGTAATGTAAATAATATATTTAGTCTATAATTATGTTTATTTTGTATATTGTAATTCTTATTGTAAATAAAGACTCATCAATTCTAACATGTGTCAAAGAACTAGTATTATATATTTTTTGTGCCAAATAGTAACCAGCCTCCTGGTCTTGAGAAGTGTCGATCATGAGTTTAGATAAATTTTTGAATAAGCCGCGAGCACTCAGACCCCAAGGCCCCCGCGTCTGAACCCCAAACGGCTCAAATATGTAGTCTCCTGCTAAATTGGAGTACTTGCGAAGTAACGACATTCCATCAGGTCTCTTTCCATCGCCACGAGCCCATTTGGTTCACGAACTGCTGGGATAGCCCGACGGAATATGTCATTTAGGTTGGCGTGTCGAGAAATACGACCTGCGCTTCTACTGCATGAAAGACCGGATGTCCAAGGTTATGGACTACTTCTCCACAGTGGCAACGTTGAAATGTATAACATTTCTACACAACGCATACTAGCCTTAAACTAAACTGACATTAATAACAGACATTAATGACGGTCAGCCTGTGACCACGGCCCGATGTAACTCGGTCGAAACATCAGGCCAAACAGAAGGTAAATTACGCGTTTAAGTCCTGAAATCATAAATATTATAATAAGCTGACATTGTTTAAAATAAAACAATCATACCTAAAATGTATTATGTGAGCCAAGTCTTTAGATTACTATTTAGATAATAATGGTCGCCTATTATTTCAGATCAAATGACAATAATTTGCTAAAGTATACCCTTGTTTACAAAATCAAGATTAGAACATTTGGTATTTTTCAAACTCCCTATTTTTGCCAAATAAATAAATTTAAAAATACTAAGTTTTTATTGCTTCCACTGCAGTATCCAATCCAACTTCAGTTGGCAAGGAAGTCCTACACCGATTTATAGCTAACTAATGTTTCTGAAAACGTGAATCATAAAAATGTAAATTATATAATAACGAAATTTAATACGTGTTTTAGGGTTCCAAAGAGTTAAAACGGGAACCCTATTACTGAGACTTCGCTGTCCGTCCGTTTGTCTTGGGCTGTATCGCATGAACCGCGATAGTTATAATGTTGAAATTTTCACATATGATGTATTTCTGTTGACTCTATATCTAAAAAACAATATAATAAATATTTAAGGGGGCTCCATACAACAAACGTAATTTTTTTGCAGTTTTGGTACGGAACCACTTTGTGCGCGAATCCAAAAATTGTGTAGCAAATTTATAATGTATTAATTCCCTTTACATCTATAATAATCTATACGCTAATTCTCAAAATGTATAAAATAATTTAAGAATTCCTTTATTCAGGTTGGTCATTCTTTTTTCTTTGGTTTCGGCGACGTTTTTGTATTATAAAATAAGCATGTCAATGACATAAGGTAGCTATTAGAACAAAACTCTTGAGGATTAATTTTTTTTTTCCAGATTAAATCACAAATACGTTTCGTCGGTACAAGAAAATAGTAGGTACCTACCTACCTAGTAATACCAATCCCAACTGAATTATTTGGCATGTTTGTACAAAACTAACTAAATTATCCAAACATCCGACTAATTTACATGAAAAAGTTGTAAAAGAAAATTTATAAAATGTTGTACATATATGAACCACTTACATTTACACTGTTTACAAAATTTGTAAATAAACTGACACATAGTAGAAAAACATTCTAAACCGTGATGTATATGTAAATAATAAATGAACTAATGAACCAGACTATTTTTATTATGAAAAAACTACCAGACCGCATCTACGTGGCATAGTTTTTTCGTTCTCAATTCCCACTATAACAAAGTTTCCAGGTTAAAAGTAACAAAGTAATAGTAAGTAAGTGTATCAAATCTCATTAAAATTAGTCTCGCCATTTTCAAACTACCTATAAAACAAACAGACACTAAACATGAATTCGTCGCATTTTGGTGTCGAGACATTAAACTCATGGGGCCACTGTGCGCAACAGCTCATCACGGAACTCAGCCAGCGTCTGAGAGAAAAATAGTGGTGATCAGACAGCTTTCTCCAATCCAGCACGTTAATGCTGCCTGGGTTATGGGCACTCTGCCTAGGGGACCTAGTACCTATTATTGTACTGTATTTTTTTCATTAAATAACGTACAACAGACAGGTAGTAAAGAATGTTTGTTTGTTATCCTATAACACAAGTTTAGTATACTTAACAATGCTTTCTTTGGGGTGATGAAAACAGCTTCGGTGGCATGGTCGGTAGTGCATTGGCTTTCGACTTCGGCGTCTTGGGTTCGAATCCCGGGTCGAATCAAATATTTGTGTGATCCACAAATGTTTGTTTCGGAGTTTGGGTGTTTCATAGAAAACACCCAAACTATATATATATATTATGTATTTATTTAGAAATATATAAGTATGTTTATCAGTTGTCAAGATCCCATAGCACAAGCTTATAGCTTAGTTTGGGCTAGATGGCGTTGTGTGACAATGTCCAAAAATATTATATTATACTATATATATATAGTATAGCTGACCCGGCAAACGTTGTTTTGCTTTAGTGGTGGACTACCCTTAACATTTAGGGGGATGAAAAATAGATGTTGTCCGATTCTCAGACCTACCCAATATGCACACAAAATTTCATGAGAATCGGTCAAGCCGTTTCGGAGGAGTATGGCAACGAAAACTGTGACACGAGAATTTTATATATTAGATTATAGATGGCTCTGTGTAAAAACTGTCATTTATTTAAAGCGACCTTTGGCCACGGAAAACCTCGTTTTGCGACTCCTTTATTATAAATTATGATAGACGAAAATGCACGGCGCATATTCAGACGGCTCAAATCCTAGGTTGTTAAAACGAAACTTTCATAGAATAGAAACTACCTAGTTTACTTAGGCTATACCTGGTTATGGGTAAACTTGGGCAGACTGAACGCTATTTAATAGCGTAGAACTCAAGATTTTCTACTTCGTTACATAGTGAGCTTGCCTTCGAGCAATTTAATTTGTATAATGTACTATAAAATTTTTACTGTCTAATCCGATATAGGAGATTCAAATAAATGGAGTGTCGTTAGGCTTATTTTACTACCAACTGATTTGGACGTCATCTTTATTTTTGTAGTACCTAGGTATTACATTGTAATATTGTATGTGTATGACATTTAAAACTAACAATTTAATCAGGTTAAAAAAATCCTATCACCCCAGTTTCAACCTTAGCTACTATAAGACTAGTTTACGTCGGTATGGTGACCGGGAACTCACACCATCAAAAGTGCGATGCTCCAACCGCCTTATAAAACGTTATCCAGCATTTTCCCTTTGTAGAATTTTTATTATGAAAAATAACTGTGGATAAAATAAATTGATGTTTTCGTGTTTAAAAAATTGCCACATCATACCGAGAAAAATTGATAGAACACGTAAAAATATATTTGAAAAATCGTTTTGGACAAAGTTAACGTTTTACCGAATTTTGAGTAATGTAACACGATATTTATGACAGACTAGAGGACACCCGCAGCTTTGGTGATTGTGGTCATCATCATCATTTCAGCTTATTTCTGACCATTCCTGAGCATAGGCTTACTCGTTGGACAGACATACCTACACACAACTAGTTGGAGAGACAATGAAATTCCAGTATAACCGGTCTATTGCCATCCAAATTCAACGAGACCCATCAGTTTTTACAAGGTGGTCGGTCCATCTAACAGGTAGACGTCCCACACTGCGGTTGCCAGTACGTGGTCTTCCCTCGAGGATCTCTATCTTCCAAACCCCAGCAAGGAAGTTGTCTAGTCCTTTGTGCAGGAGAGAAGGACCGGGCACAGGAGGGCCCTTGGTGTTATAATGGGCCCCGCACCCTGTGCCAATCAACGAACTGAACAAGCTGTTGAAAAATTAATGGTAACTTTTTTCATCCCCAGAAGTATGAATCAACATTTCATTCAAAAATACATAAATTATAATACAATATGATTTATGTAGCATTAAAGTCAAATATTAAACTTTATTACACCCACAGAATTGTCGGTTCCCACAAAACCACACAGCAATAAATATTTACAATTATATTTCTAGTTTTATAAACTTACAATTTTACAGCATAATATAGTAACTGCCTACACAAAACTGATGATATATGCCCTCCTGGATGAAGCGCTTCCATAAGTCTAGAAACTAATCCGTACCTATGGTTGACACATGGCGATGTGAAAAGAAAATAAGATTTATTGCATATTTTCTCACCGGCTTATCGACTGCAAATCTGGCATTACTAAAACCAAACATATTTATATTTATTAAAATACCACTTATGAACGTCAAGATAATGGCTTTCACATTACTTTTACTGTTGGATTTTGTTTGTCAAGCAATGGTCAAATGACCGAATGTTTTTATTCAAAGAATCAAAGAATTAATTTCGTTTATTCAGTTTAGGCACATAAAGAGCACATATGAATGTCAAAATTTTACAATTTCATTCCAAGCAATATTATAGAAATACTAAATTAAGCACATTGATAAATCATTTATTGAAAATGATTCTTTCGCTGGTTCGTTAAGTTGGTTCTACTGAGAAGATACCAGTAAGAAACTCAGGTAGATAATTAATTTTCTTTTTAATTATATACATAGTTTACATTGTGTTACAATTTACATTGTGCGAAGGCAGAAGATTATGACCATGCATTTTTATCATTAAGATATTTTGGGTGCAAAGGGGCTCTACCAACATCTTTAGGGCCCCAGCGACCTCACCTGCTAGTGGCGCACCTGCTGATCAACGGACGAGGCTCGTTAATTTACGGTACCTATAGAGTGGCTTCGGCCCCTACGTGGGTACCAGGTGGTACAATAGTGTTGGTCCGGGGGGTACCACCGTGCAGCTGTGCTAAAGCCCCCCAAGTAACCCAGGCCAGGTTGCGTTAGGGGTTCAGCAGCTGCACCGCCGGGCCCGGGGTGATGTATGGTGCAGCAGGCATGGGACCAGTGGGGGCGAGAGCGGAGTTTCGTGTGGGTGGTGTGGGTCGATTCACCGGCCAGGGAGACCCTTAGCAACGGCGTTGCCGCAGCCGCCCGGAACACAGTCATGGGGCCCGCCTGGGACCAACCACCCCAGGAGGCTGCCCCACATGTTGCGCATAATCCTGATGTGGGATCGCCGCTCCGGGTGGTAACCGGTGTGGGGTAGCGGCGGTCTTGCATCAGGGAAGGGCTTCCTTCCGTCCGGCGGGTCGGCTCCGACCTAACCACACGGTTCCAGACGAAACTAGCCCCTACGCTTTGTCACTTACTGCTGCACCAAATGGCGCCCTGTCTTCACGCTTCTTCTTCAAATTTATAATGGCAGTGCAACATAAAAAAAGAAAACGTTCCACAGCCGTCCCAGGAAACCCCACAACTTCACATTTCGAAGTGGAGTTCACCAACATCCGTGGACTCCATGCGAACCTCGATGCCGTCCACCATTACCTAGAGACGGCACGGCCCGCTGTGATGTTCCTCACGGAGACACAAATACGCCGCCCTGACGACACGTCTTACCTGTGTTACCCCGGCTATGTCATAGAGGAACAATTTCGAGATAAAGCCGGTGCGCGTGTTCGTTAGGGCGGATGTTTGCTGCCGCCGGTTGCGCTGCCTAGAGAACCCCTCCAACGCCGTCCTCTGGCTGTACGTAGACCATGGCTCTATGAGCCAGATCTACGTGTATGTCCACCGTTCCCACACAGGGGATTCTGAGACAATAAAGCTCTTCCAGTACCTCAGCGAGACGGCTGATGATGCGCAGGTGCGGTTCCCGAACGCTGAACTAGTGTTTCTGGGGGACTTCAATGGCCATCACATTGAATGGCTGGGGTCCCTCAGGACTGATCATGCGGGTAGGGCCGCCCACGCGTTCGCTCTCTCCCATGGTCTGACCCAGATGGTATGCGGGATCACCCGGATACCAGACAGGTCAAATCACGCGCCCGTTCTGCTGGATCTACTGCTGACAAGTCGCCCAGCCCAGTACAGTGTTCCGGTAGGAGCCCCATTGGGTAGTTCCGACCACTGTGTGGTTCACGCTGGCATGAAGGTGTCACCTCCTGCACGTGCTGTAGAAATGGTACGACGTCTATGGCACTACTCGTCAGCGGATTGGGACGGTCTACGCAATTACTATGCGTCCGTCCCATGGAGCCAGCGCTGCTTTGTAGGAAAGGCTCCTTCGGAAAGCTCTTCTGCGATTGCTGGCACTATCAGTTTAGGGATGGAATATTACATCCCTTCCACTGATGTCGCCAGTATCCGCAGAGCCCGTCCCTGGTTCGGGCGAGATTGTGCCAAAGCTGTTTGACAAAAATAGTCGGCATATCGCGCCTGGATCAGGGCTCGGGCTGTGCGCGACCCAAACGTGGGTCACCTCAAAGCAGCGTACAACCGGGCCACAAAATCCAGCAAGAGGGCCTTTACGAGAGCGGATGCCCAGCGCGTCGCGCGGCTAGGTCAGGAGCTCACTTCCCATCCCACGGGCAGCCGTGGATACTGTCAACTGGCCAAAGCCGTGCAATCTAACTTTTGTCTGCCCTCGCTGCCACCGCTGCGTTACCCAGGTGGATCACAAAGCCCAAGAGAAACCGGATATGCTCACAGACCTCTTTGCGGCTAATTCTCGGGTCGACGACTGTGGCCTGCAGCCCCCCGCCATCGCCAACTGTGGCCACATTATGTCTGACATTGTACTCAGGCAATGAGATGTACGGGCAGTGCTGCAATCACTCGACACGCGGAAAGCCAGTGGCCCTGACGGCATTCCAGCGGTGGTACTACGGAACTGCGCAGCTGAGTTGTCTCCTGTACTAACTCGTCTGTACCGCCTGTCTTACTCCACAGGAATCGTGCCAGAGATCTGGAAGGAGGCGAACGTACAACCGATCCCCAAGAAAGGGTATCGGTCTGATCCAGGCAACTATTGCCCCATAACTGTCACCTCAGTCATCTGCAAGGTGTTTGAGCTCATCATCAACAAGCAGCTCATGCGATACCTCGAAGATCACTCGCTAATTAATGATCGGCAATACGGCTTCAGGCCAAAACGATCAACGGGTGATCTTCTGGCATTCGTAACGCATGTCTGGGGTGAGGCTATGG
>OY748289.1:5437160-5519019 GCA_963556515.1 Nudaria mundana | reverse complement strand
ATACTGCTCTCACCTCTGGGACGGCTCCGCGAAGTAGTTGCTGGACGCTCTCGACGCTATGCAGCGACGGGCTTATCCGTATTATAGATTGTCCGAAGGTATTGAAGACGGGAAGTACGGGAAGCATTGAGCCGCTAGCTCAGCGCCGAACAATAGCTTCCTTGGCCGCATTCTACCGTATTTATCACGGCGAGTGTTCTGAAGAGCTCTTCAATCTGATCCCACCCTCTTCCTTCCGATCCCGAACAACGCGTGCCGGGCAGAGATGCCACTCCCACACAGTGGATAGCATGTTCGCGAAAACCGAATGTTTTGAACGTTCGTTTCTCTGCCGAACGATAGTGGCCTGGAACGCCCTGTCTGTGCACGTGTTTCCTCCCACATATAACCCTGGGTTCTTTAAGCGGAGCGTGAAGAGGCACATCAGTAGGTCGTCAAGTTGAGGGCCACTCTCTACAGTATTGTGCGCTGTGAGAGTGGCCCACAATCGCTAGACGTCGTCACGACTTACCACCAGGCGGGCGGCGTCAAATTGGCGAAGTCAATTTAAAAAAAAAATTAAAAAAAATCTACATTAAAATAGCCGGTTATATATTGGTTGAATAAGTCTATTGACTAAATATATTACGTCTCTAAACCTGCTGGTATTTTACCGACTTTGTTAATAGGTACTCATTTATCAAACTAAACGACAACCACGTCATTTACCCAAGAGGAACAGTTCTCAGGACCTCTAATCCCCCAGGAATATAACATATTATGAGTATAAGAAAAATACAGTCGAATTGAGAACCTCCTAATTTTTTCGAAAAGGAAAAATATTAAAAAAAAATATGTTTTTTGTTTTAAAAATGCCCGGACTGTAGAGATATTAGGTAAGTAACAACGGTCCTGTCTGTTGGAATTTGGGTTCGTAATACAAACCAGTAGGTTTGCTACTGTAAGTATACGATTTCCGATAACGGCAATATACTTGCCTCCCATTACATGGGACCAACAATATTACTGGCAAAATGTAGCCATTGTACCTCTTCTTTCTCTTCAGGGATATGGCCGTGATTGTATGTATTTTCTCAAGAGTATCAAAATATTTCTGTTGCCTCTAAAATTTCATTAAATTCGGTTCAGTAGTTTTACGTTGCCGTTTACAGAATCGTAAAATATGGTTTGGTTGTAGAGTTATTCCTTTTTTTCTACGAGATAGTAAGACAACATCACGATGTCATCATCCGCCCATCACACGCCCGTGCTCCCATTTTTTTTAAGTTTAAAGCGCTGTTTGACAGGTTAAGTCAAAAACATTAGCCCGAATTTTTCGTTTGACCGAATTTAATTTCTAATTCGAAACAAAGAAACAATCTTTACAGTTTTGTAAATATGTAGTAAAAACTTGTTGTTGACTCATTATTCTGTGTTATTTGCGTAAAAACAAGAAATTCTACTAAGGTGCCAAACCAATGCCAAAGTGTCGACTAATTATTTGTAAAACAATGTTGTGTTTTATTGTGCTTCTAATTTATTAATGTTTCTAAATGTGCAATCACTTTTGTAGTTAATTCGAATGCGCACTTGAATTATTATTGTAAAACATTTAAACAGCTGATGTTAATTAGGAGTAATTTAGTCTAGGTAGGTAAGTATTTGTTGATGGAAGTTATTGATGGAATGTGTTCCCGTAGGACTTAGGAGTTAGCAAACTGTTCGACACGGGCGAACATTTCTCCAAAAGCAAGTTATCACAGGTATGTTTGTAAATGAATAATTTGATAAAAAAATATGTCTTATTTGGTTACCAGATGCGTGAAGGTCGATATTCTACGGTTCCTATAATATTAGAAACAAGTTAGAACAATATCATCAACAATATTATCAACTAACAACTATAGTCACTCAATTTCAGATAGGAAGCGTCAGGTGACGTTTATCCATATTCGAGAAGCGCGCTTTCGCGTTTTTAGTGCACCACGGCTAGACTCGACTTGAAGTATGACGTTATCGAAGCGTTTGAAGCGACAGATAAGACCCACATGCTTTTAAAATTATGTTCTCCGAATACGGCCTTAGCATTTTGATGTCATTCTTTAACCACAAAATGCTCGTCATATTATAATGCAGTAAATTACCCACTAGTGAAATCACAGTGACTGTACCTACTATTTATTCAATGATAATTATTTTATAGACTACCTCGGTGGCACAATGGTACTATGTACGGACTGCCACACTCGAGGTCTCGGGTTCGATTCCCGGGTCTGGTGGATAATGTATAATTCTCTTTAGAATTTTATCCAGATAATTATCCCACAGTCTGGAACTTGTGCCCGGTAAATGGCAATAGGCTCGCCCCCTATTACATGGGACCTAACATAGCTGGCGAGATGTGGGTGTGTTTGCACACCTCTGTCTACCCCTTCGGGGAAAAGGCGTGATGCTATGTTATATTATGTTATGTTATAATTATTTTATGGTAGCAATTATTTTCATACCTAGAACCAAAGACCTTAAATACAATTGTATACGTAGGTCACACTATAAGTTTTGCGTAACTTAAAAAAACAACATGACATAACCAAAATATCATGTTTATTGCTTTTCAAAATACTCCCCTTTACATTTTAAAATTTTTTTCATGCGATCGAACCATTTTTTAAAACAGGAGGACCACAGATCTGAAGGCATGTTTTCTACGTGCTGATTGAACGCTATCAATGCCTCTTCGGAGTTGGTAAAAGTGAAACCTCTCATCAAATCTTTGATTTTGGGGAAAATACAGAAATCACAGGGTGCTAGGTCGGGGCTATGCGCAGGATGGGTGACGAGTTGTACTTTTTTGGAAGCTAAAATGACTTTGTTTTCTTGGCTGTGTGTGAAGAAGCGTTGTCCTGATGTAGGAGAACGCGGCTTTTGGGTCGTCTTTCGCGAACTTTTTCTAACACCCTGGGTAAACAAATGGTAGAATACCAGTCGGCATTAACACTCTTTTGATCTTCAAGTGGAATGGTACAGATGGGACCCGTAGCTGAGAAAAAATTCGCGATCATTTTTTTACCAACGTTTCTCGCCTGCCTCGCTTTTGTTGGCTTGTTCCAATTTTCAAACACCCGTTCACAAGATTGCTGTTTTTTTTCGGGTTCAAAACAATAAATCTACATTTCGTCTCCTGTGACAGTGTCATAAACAGCATTAGAATGTCCGTGGTCGTACTTCAGTAGCATCTGTGAGCACCATCCACGCGAGCCCGCTTCTGCTCCGCTGTTAGTTCATGAGGGATCCAACGACAACAAAGTTTCCGAACTTTCAATTCTTCGTGTAAAATTTTCTGGATTTGACTCATACCAATTCCCAATAGTCCTCGAATTGTCTCATATTTAATCCGCGGGTTTTCTTCAATTAACCGCTTAACAGTAGCCACATTAATTTCGTTGACGGCAGGTGAAGGCCGCCCTTTACGAAATTCGTCATGTAAAGAAACTCGACCTCTCTCAAATTCAGCAAACCATCGCCTCACGTAGCTCAAACAAGGTGCTTCTCTCCCAAAAGCATTTTGAAGACGAGCGGCACAGTCTTGCGGAGAGAGAGAACTTTTAAAATCATAAAATTCATCGCTCTAAAATTTTTTCGACTTAATTCCTTTTTCGTTGCATACATATAACTTTGATGTGTGATAAAAAACAAATGACAAATGATTTTCCGCCAATTGTTTTTTTTTATTACTAAGAAGGCTGCAACGTTTAAAAAAATATAACATTCGAAATTCAAATAGTTCCGATTAGCTAGAAGTGAGTGTGACCCATGTATAAGGTCTTTGCCTAGAACTGTGTTCAACGCGAGTGTGTGGCTGCAGTATAAAGACAAAAAATTCATCGAAATAGCGGATACTAAACCTTCTGAAATCTGTTAAAAACTAAACGTCACCGGACGCTTCCTATCTAAAAAAGCTTGTCTAAGTACAGCCACAGAATAGGGAATAGTACCTAAGGTACAGCGGCACAGAAAAGGGAATATTACTTAAATTCAGAACTTGCACTCCGACGTTAATTAAAGCACATGCTTTTGTTTACAGAGGACATCATTCGAACTTTAGGGTTGACCAGTAAAGTAAAATATATATGTACCAGCATAATTTGATCAATAATTATGACGTTAATGCCTCAATATCAACTCTATGGTCAATGCCGTGTCACAAACAAGAGACAACCCTTACTGACTTACAATTTCAAGTGTTGTAGCTGACGTCACGTATTTTTTGCGATTGCTAGGCGAGTGACATAGGCCTGACAGCGGTGAATATGTCGCTTTCAATACCACAAAATAAAATGACGCTCGAAAACAGAGCAATTCATTGTAAATTGCAAATAAAAGTATAACTGCAAATCATAGCATACTTTATACAACGTCAATTTAATGGTACTTACATTATTATTGATGCCAAATAACTGTTTTTCTTGGTGTTAGTTTTTCAGGTTTAATTCATTATTATAACGTTATACAGAAGAAAAAACTAAGCGTAAAGTCCACATTCCTGAACTCTCTACAGATTATAAAAGCAAAAACTGTCGGTACATCTTTAGATAATAATGAAACAACCAACTCATTGCTCTTTAGTAACCCTGACTGGTTTTTTTTGGACAACTAGTCGACTTCTGCGGCTTTGCAAGTTCCCAATTCCCACGGGGATATGAACATAATTTTATTGTAATTGTATAATAGTACGTTTTTATAAGCGTAAAATAGTAAAAAAAATTGCAACATCTATACTTACTAATACGAGGGTGGATTGAAAAGTAATCGGCCTAACCAAGAAAATAAATACATAGTAAATGAAATATATTTTTATTTTTCAACGTAATCACCATCAAGTTCAATGCACTTGTGCCATCTTCCCTTCCAAGCATTTAGCCCGTTGAAAAAAATGATTCTTCCTTAGAGTCAAAATATGCGTCTACTGCTGCTTTGACCTCGTCATTTGTCAAAAATCTTTGACCTCCCAAGTGCTTTTTTAGGTTAGGGAACAAAAAAAAGTCTTACGGTGCCAGATCAGGTGAATAAGGTGGATGCGGTAACAGTTCAAAGCCACAGTTGTGAATTTCTGCCATTGATTGGACAGACGTGTGAACACGAGCGATATCTTGATGAAACAGGACTTTTCTTCTGATAATTCCAGGAAGTTTTTCTTTTATTTCCTCTCGTAAACGACGTCGTAGGGTGCAGTAATAATCAGAGTTTATAGTCTGACCCCTTTCAAGATAATCAACCATAATCACACCCTTCGAGTCCCAGAATACTGAAGCCATCACCTTACTTGCCGACAAAATCGACTTAGCCTTTTTAGGGGGTGGTGAACCAGGTCTTTTCCACTATTTGATTGGTGTTTTGTTTCCGGTGTACAGTGTAATGAACCCATGTTTCGTCCATAGTAACAAAACGATTCAAAAAATCACATTCATCAGCTTTAAATAACTCCAAACAGTCGCGTGCAATAGTCAATCGCATCCTTTTTTGCTCGCAGACACCTTGTGGAAACCCAACACGTTGACTATTATGTTTTGAGTACGTTCATAAGAGATGCCTATAATCTCGGCTATCTCTCCAATTTTCAATCTGCGGTCTTCCATAATTAAGTCGAGTATTTTTTTAACATTTTCGTCAGTAGTGGACGTCGAAGGCCTTCCAGAGCGGGGTTCGTCTTTCACACTCTCTCTACCACGTTTGAATTCTGCTATCCATTTTTTAACGGATGAATATGAAAGAGCGCAATCCCCTAATGTACTGACCATATCATCATGGATGGCTTTTGATGACAGCCCCTTCTTATGGAGGTACTTAATGACGGCACGCTGCTCGATTTGCTCCATTTGCGGAAATGATGTCAGATTGCTTTGTTAATAAATTTATAAAATTAAAACTAATTATCGCACATGTTTCAAACTTCACACAATTAACAGGTCCGAACTGAATTAAAAAATGTGGGTAGATTTGATTTTTAGAACTAAATGGATCAGTGTTAGGCCGACTACTTTTCAATCCACCCTCGTATTATAAAGCAGGAAGTACTGGTTCGATTTGAAAAACGCTTGTTGTGTTGAGAAGTGCATTTATCGAGGAACGCTGTAGGCTATTTAACATCACGCTACGATCAATGGGAGAGATGCTGCGGAACAGCAGTGAAATATCTATATATACAAATGGGGAATGTAATTTTTGTCCCCCCTTACCTCTCGAGAACTGCTTATGCTCCCATGATGGTTGACCCCTCTATGGATAGCCCTCGATCTGGAGGCAAGCCGAAAAATCGAAAATTTGACCTAGCCCCAAGGAGTCAAAAGTTAAATAGGCCAAAACCTACGGCGTGGTGCGTCGTGAAGCACCGCGCAAGACATCGTACTAGTGTTTCAACTTCCGTTGCGTGCGCTGGTTAATGTTATGTTAAAATGATGTAACAACGAATTGTTCTTCTTTAAAAGTTCTAAAGAAAGTCTATATTAGCATACATCTATCTAGTAAGGTTAATTCACTATAACATATTTTATGGAAATGAAATACGTTCTAAAAAAATATTTGCGAAGCTATAATGTTATTACGAGTGACGCGACGGGAACGATAATTACAGGCGACGGGAACGGGAAAATAACCAAATTACCACACGGAGTAAGTGGTAGTGAGCGACCGCTTGTTTTATTATAAAATGCTTCGCTCCAATTGATCGTAGCGTTTTATTAGCCTACTCTAATAATGTAACGTTACATTAGTGATTTGTTTTTAAATCGATTGCGTAGTTTCAGTGCTTATTCATCATAAACACTAATATTTATTGTGGTATAGGTAGTCCGAGACGCCCAGGACTTTAATTGGCTGTGCCATAGTGGCTAGCACGTAAGATGATGTTGTCTTTAATCAACATCTCATCGCCAGGCAACGGGTATCTTTATTTTTTTTCAAAATTATAATATATCTGTTTATTAAACTCATTGTGCCTGATGACGGTAATAGACTTGCCCACTATTACGTGGCATACGTAAATAAAATATTAAAATACTGGCAAATTGTGGGTGTCTAATGTACCTCTGTCTACTCCTTCAGGAATATAGGCGTGATATGTGTGTGTGTGTGTGTGTAGGTACTTAATATATATAATATGTAATAATAATAAACATATAGGTATTATTAAGACATCTACTAGTAGGTAGTCATTAATCATTTTAGTTTTAAAATACTTGTAAATATTTAAAAACAGTTTTCCGGTAGAGTCGGAACACGCGTTGGTACAAGACATCAATCAATTTCGACATAAG
Organism: Nudaria mundana; assembly: GCA_963556515.1. Taxonomy (NCBI): domain Eukaryota; kingdom Metazoa; phylum Arthropoda; class Insecta; order Lepidoptera; family Erebidae; genus Nudaria; species Nudaria mundana. Next base: position 5,511,727 of record OY748289.1, on the reverse strand, counting down.
CAAGTACAATTATACAATACATTAGGTATATCCAATTACATATATTTCTTCAAAGGAGTAGGTATCCAGATGTATATTTTATATTAAATTTACACAGGTAGAGTTTACTTTTGTAAATTTCCCCCGCAGTTTGTTGACATTTTAAAGACAAAACAATGGTAAGTAAAATGTTTTAAGAAAAAACTTTTTAAAATTATATAATAGCATTAATTTTTCGCAGAATTAAAAAGACAACAAACGTCGACAATTGTTTCGCCTCTAAACGAGGCATTATCAAGACTGTCTCAGAGAGAACAGCAAAATTCGTGGTTGGAACGTGTTTGCTTATAAGTAAACGCGTGCAAATTTCATTATCGCGATGTAGGATTCTTTACAATAACTAATGTGGGTAGAAACCTCAGATCATGCTAACTAAGTTCCAAAAATAGGTAATCACCAATACTTGACCTTATCTGTTTGATTTAATTACTGTCTTTTGATAAGTTGCGTAGAAAACCCAAACGACACACACAAACCAACAACAATTAATGTGTCTGTCTGTTCGTAAACAGATTAAGTAAGGGAGATGTGTGAAAATCTATTTGTTCGTTGAGTAAGGTGTCCGCATCTCTTCTAACTATTTCTAGCCTTTCCCAAACACTTAACTTGAACCCTTTCTCACATAAACGTAAAACTTTAAAAGTGTTACTATTGTTCAAGGAATGACCAGTGTCAAGAAGATGCTTCGCGAAGAGGGATTTCTCAGGACAACCATTGCGGGACGCCGCTCTATGTTCCTTATATCTAATATCGAAGGACCTGCCAGTCTGTCCCACATACTTCAAACCACATTCATCACAACTCAACAAATAAACACCTGATCTGCGTGAGACCGACACCGAATCCTTGCCATTACATAGCTCCCTCAAGGTGTTCTGAGTTCTAAAAGCAACAAATATATTACTTTCCCTCATGATCTTAGCTATACTCAACGAGACGGGACCCACGAACGGCAAACAGGCCGTGTTCTTCCTAGGTGGATCTTGAATCGGATGTAATAAATGAAAACTAGCCTTTCTGCGTTTTTTATTTAATAATGAGTGGACCATTCCTACGTCATAGCCATTACTTTGTGCTATGTAGCAAATGATGGACAATTCTTCACCAAATGCCTGTGGGCTCAACGGTACCGCCAGTAACCTGCTCAATAAGCTGTGGAAAGCTGCCATTTTATGTTGCCATGGGTGATTGGATGAGTAAGGAATAACTGTGTCTGTAACTGTTGGTTTCCTATAGATACGGAACTCATGAATAAAGAATCCTACATCGCGATAACGAAATTTGCACGCGTTTACTTATAAGCAAACACGTTCCAACCACGAATTTTGCTGTTCTCTCTGAGACAGTCTTGATAAAGCCTCGTTTAGAGGCGGAACAATTGTCGACGTTTGTTGTCTTTTTAATTCTGCGAAAAATTAATGCTATTATATAATTTTAAAAAGCTTTTTCTTAAAACATTTTACTTACCATTGTTTTGTCATGGATTTTCGCCAAGTAACGCCTGTTTCTATCCAATATTTTAAAGACATTTTTCATAACCGCTGCGCTCTTACTTATTGATTACTAGCGGACGTCCGCAGCTTCGCCCTCTTGTCAAATCACATACACAAATACCTTCCTCGAGAACCACTCTATCCATTGGTGAAAACCGCATCAAAATCCGTTGCGTACTTAGTTTTAAAGATCTACGCATTCATACAAACGGGTGAATTTGTTTTATAATATGTAGTGATTAAAAGACGTCACATAAGAAAACCTTTCTCCGGAAATGGACTAGGTACCTATTCAAAAGCAAAATATTAAAAAAAAATTAGGTTAGCGCGTTTAACGAAACAAACTGTTCAACTTTTTTTTTTTTTTTTTTTTTTTTTTAACTCCGCGGCCCAAGGCCGCGGCCGCTCTAACGTCCGTTGCCGGGCGTCCCTGGTTACTAGCAGAGGGTATGTCCAGTGGCGCCCGGCGGACCCTGACCACCCCTGTGGTCTCTGCGGGTGTTTGGTCGGGACGAGAATCCCGCGTCATTGGGGTCGGGTTTTATCCCGCGTCAGTGAGTGAATCTGGTTGCGTGCTATGGGGCAAAGGCCCCGCAGCACGCAACCCTTCTAGCCTGCTTCTGTAAGGACGGTGGGTGGCGATCCCGCCGTCCTCAGGCCCCGATCATGGAGGACGATAGTCTTGGGCGTAGTCGCGTAGTCTGGGGCGGCCTGGCCGCCGACTACGGAACTCGGCGGGGAGGGTACGCTCCCTCTCCCTCCCGGCCGCCTCCTTCGCGAGCATGACTTGCTCGCAGAAGGACACGGCCGCGTTCCACCTACTCCCGCTGGATACCATGGCTTGAAGCATGGTCCCCAGCGAGAGGGTATCCACGCCCAGACCCACTACGAGGTCCCGGCGCTGACTCGCCCACGCTGAGCACTCCACCAACGTGTGGAGTGCGGTGTCGTCGTCGGAAACCTCGCAGTGTTGACACCGGGGTGTGACCTCACGATGCATGCGAAACAGATAGCTACCGAAGCATCCATGCCCGGCAACCATCTGCGTCGCACGGTACGTGAGGTCACCATGCTGCCTCTGCAGCCAATCGTCCATGATCGGTCTCACCGCCGCGATGAAGATGGCACCCCCCTTGGGTTGCTCAAGTCGCACCCTCCATGACTCCATGAGATCCTGGCGGAGTTGGGACCGCTGGTCCTCGATTTCTCGAGACGCAGGCCTGTGGTCCCGCTCCAGCGCCTCCTTGCGCCATTGGAACAATGACGCAAGGGCTCTCGCTTCCAGGTCCCATGGAGGGGTCCCGGCTAGGAGACATGCAGCCTCTCCGGAGATCGTGCGGTACCCCCGTACGGTTCTGACGGCCAAGGTTCTAAGTGGTCTGTTTAACAGAGTCACGTTCCCCTTGACCGCCAACCTATCCGCCCATACGGGAGCCCCGTATAGGGCCATACTCCGCACGATCCCCAGGTACAGTCTCCTGCAGGAGGCGTTGGGTCCCTTTAGGTTGGGCATCAGTCGCGAAAGCGCGACCGATGCCTGCGTCACCTTGGGGACCAAACTTCGGAAATGTGGTCCGAAGTTCCATCGGCTATCAAGTACGATCCCTAGGTACTTCATCGAGGGCTTGATGCCGATGCTAACGCCTCCCACATTTATGCTGGAACCTTCGGGTGGACCGTTCCGAGGTCTGTGAAAACACAGAACCTCGGACTTGTGCAAGGCCACCTCCAGTCCCAGCTGCCGTATCCGACCCACGACTCGAGCAACACCCGTCGTGACCTTGAGTGCTGCCTCCTGGTACGTTGCACCCCGCGCCGTGACGAGGGTATCGTCGGCGTAGCACGTTACGCCGACACCCCTAGGCAACGCACCCCGCAGCACCCAGTCGTAGCCGATGTTCCACAGAAGCGGCCCCAGGACCGACCCCTGCGGAACACCGCACGACACATCTCGCCGAGCTGGCCCGAGCCAGCTGGGGAAAGCTATGGCCCTCTCCGAGAGATAGGCCCCGACAATACGACGGAGGTAGAGAGGCGTTTCGTGATACACGAGCGCCTCCCTAACGCAGCTCCATGGCAAGGTGTTGAACGCGTTGGCGATGTCAAGAGACACCGCCACCACCACCTTGCAAAACTGTTCAACTTAAAAATATTGCTTACCATTAAAATTAAAAACAATAATTTCCAGGCATTTGTAATTGTATTTTTTGTATAGGTAACCTATCCAACTACAAATGTTATTAAAAACCAGCTGTCCCAGCGAATCTTGTACCGCCCATTTAAACCTTCCCTGAACCTCCACGAATGTTTCAAGACCAAAATCAGTCAAATCGGTCTAGCAATTCCTGAGTTTTAGCTAGACAAACGAACGGTGATTAATTTTTTTTTATATAGATTTATCTTTATACGCAAACGCCCGTCTCTCGGAGAGCACGTTAAGCCGTCGGTCCCGGTTGTCATTCTTAACATCTATGGCAGTCGTTACGGGTGGTTGGAGCCCTAAAATCAAAATCTGACTGGTCTAATTACAGCACTTCGATATCGCCTACGGGTGGTGGAGGTCAGATGGCAGTCGCTCCGCTGAAAATATCGAAGTCAGCCGCATCTCAGACTGGAAAAGCCGACGCCAACTGAGTTGGTAAAAGGCTCGGTGAATAGTAGTAGTAATTGTTGAGGGTTGCTTCCGCGGAGGCTGTTTGTTATACCTACTGCTTATTATAATAGATGTCACCATAGGATTGTAAAATACCGTTAGATTGTAATACTGGTATGATCGATGGAATTATTGTAATTACTGGCAATTGAAAAAGAGTGGTTCTAAGTTTTTACTGTCAGGTTCTTTTCTCACACGCTTTATCTCTAGAAACTCACAGCCACTCTTTTCCAATCGCCAGTAACGCCGGGCGCCACTGGACAGCCTTGACACTGGAAATACCTTCTGCGTGTGCACCAGAGACGCCCGGCAAAGGACGTGAGAGCGGCCGTGGCCTTGAGCCACGGAATTAAAGGAAAATAAATCGTCAGTAATTTCACATGTGTTAGTCGTGCGAGATCGCTTGTAATCTAACGGTATTTACAATCTTACGGGGGTACATAGGTATTTCATTAACAGTTTTCGGTGGTAATCCCGACTCAACGCAATACAACACAGATAGTACTTACATAGCAGTACATACATCTGTTTTATTTATTTATGTATTTTGGTTATAAATAATTCCAGATTTACATATGCTCGCAATTTTTATCAGAAATAAATACTTTCAGTTGTAAAGCAATCAAACATCTTGTTTATATAATATAAATGAACTATTTACTCTGTCGGAATGGTCTTACTTAATGTGTTGTATATTTAAACATGTTTTACTATTATGTTTAGAAAACCAGAAGGGAATTTTAAACTAGATGATTCAATTTTAAATGAAAATAACCTTATTGTATATTTGAACCAATCATGACCTATCACGTTATCTAAAAGAATGTAAAAGTATCCTTATCTCGTAATATCTCGCAAACGGATACTTGAATCAAAAAATTACCTTAGCAACCTCTTAATATTTTTAAAAGACATGCCTATCTAATGATACCTCACACGGTGAGGTAGACGCGAGAAAAAAAATTACAAAGTACCTATTAAAGTGGAAACAATCGTTGTTTAATTATAACAGCTGGCATGGAAAATGTCTAATTGGAAGTAATGTTAATATTAAACGGAATATTTCACAATAATACAATATGAACTTACAAATTTTGTACACGACTGTACTTCATAGAAATGTAGGGCAAACTTTTATTTTCAAATTAAATCAGCTCAAATTTATTGTAGCTTCATACGACTATTTCACGACTATTTTTTGGCATAAACTTTAAAACGAAAATCGCAGGCGTTCCAGAGAAATTTCAAGTTTTCAAATGTTCAAGCCATAATCCTCACCACCTTTATATCTCCTTTTAAGGACTATTTCTGAGATTTGGCATGTCGTTACGACTATTTTATGACTATTTTTTGGAACCCAAACCAATTCGATAGGCTTTACCGTTTGCTTGCACCAGAAATGAGGATTACAGCTTGACGTTCAACCCATAATCCTCACTAACTTATAGCTATAACGCCGAAACTATTTTTTACATGTACGACTATTTCATTCATTTCATGACTATTTTTAGCGTTGTCAAAATTCGTTTTCATTGATATTTCAAATATGAGGATTACTGCTTGAAGCACACACACCGCCGGGATTTGAACTTGCGGCATTTCCCTTGCGAGAAGAAAAATGCTTATGACAGCTAAGCATGTCTTAAATAGGTACAGATCGTAATATAAATGTTCAATTACAATTACTTAAGTCCAACCTACTTAGCAGGTGAGTACGGACAACTTTAAAACCTACACTACAACTACAAACCCACAAACCTACCTACAACTTTAAAAATATATATTTTTTTAGTTTTATCTGTTTACTTACCTATTATTTATATCTGAGTATTATACGTACTTACAATTAGGTAGGTACAGGTCACGAGGAGTAAGCGGAGCTTTGCATTTATATAAGTGCACTGTACGTGAACGTATATTGTGACCTCTTTTACACACACATGGCTTGTACACAAGCTACAAAAAGAGTTTTTACTCTACTTTTCGTGGTCTCACTCAATGCAAAGCTCCACTTACGCCTCGCGACCTGTACCTACTTTACAAATGGCTAAACCAATTTTCAAACTTTTCCAGTTAATTCCCATGAACATTACTTATCTACTACAAAGTATTCTATAAACTCGTTATTCTAAACATCACCAGTAATTTGAAATTGGAATACCTATAAGCATGTTGCTATAACCGTTTCATATTTTACGTGACTGCATCTTAGCTGAATCTATCATCGAATCTTACTTATGTATTTTAGTAGCGCACAACTTTGATGAAAGCTTCTAAGTTTGTTCTTCAAGTACCGGCAATGAAATGGTATCGGAAAATACACATAACAGAGGGCTGACTGAAAACAAGGGTCACAGCTAGCAAATGAAATTGAAAAAAAAATGTACAAAATAGATATGAGATACTACTAACCTTTTGAAGAAAAATATCATTCAATTCCACATGACGCACACTTTTTTTTAAAGTTTCAGTTATTAAATCATAATTATTTCACTAAAAGTTAATGAACGACAATATTTTTAACAATCTCAACATAACATTTATGAACGAACTCACTTACATACCTATACTTCAAAAGAAAAAGTTGTAATTAAATATTGTTTAAACGATGAATGAATGAGATCACTGATTTCGTATATCGAACGCGTGACGTCACGAAACGCGTCCTCAGCATTCGCTATCTTGTTGGAAACTGGCGGGAAATACCTATTTGCGCGCGAGAAATTCTCCTCTTTACTCTCTGCACACAGCTGCGGATTTATTACTTCAGGTAAAGGGGGATTTGTTACTGATCTGTCTGAATATGAAATGGACTTACGATACTCGTAACAAGAGCAAACTGTAAAATGCTGGTTATACTAATATTTTAATCAGACAGATTATTTTCTGATAGTAGATAGGTAAAGTAGTAAGGTTTTAGTTGTGTTGTTAGCTAGGATGCGAATAGTACCCGTAGGCCGAAAGACGAACCAGAGTAAAAAACAGTTTTTTTGGCGCTATTTGGTGTAAGAAAGAGACGAAACTGCCAAATATGCTCTAAGTGGCTGGAAACCGTTGAATAAGGGGTCCGTCTTCGACCTCTTCGGAAATAAAGATGTTATATGTGTTCATTTTTAGGGTTCAGTAACCAAAAGGTAAAACAGACCCTATTACTAAGACCGCTTTATCTCGTGCACCGTGATAGTTAGACAGTTGAAATATTCACAAATGATGTACCTACCTATTTCTTTTGCCGCCTACCTATAACAACAAATACTAAAATACACGTCAAATATTGATACAAAAACCAACTTCAAATGACCGAAATGTGACCAAATAATTACCGCAATGTGACCAAATAATTACCGCAATGTGACCAAATAATTGTCGGAATGGGATCAAATTGGAATGGGAAAACATATAAAAATATTTATCGGTTCACCCAGTCCAGAGATAAGAGGTAACAAACATAAAAAAATGATAAAAAAACATACAGTCGAATTGAGAATCTCCTCCTTTTTTAAAAGTCGGTTGAAAAATAAAGAAAGAATAAAATCAATATTTAAGGGGGCTCCCATACAACAAACGGGAGTCTTATGTTGGTCCGAACGCCGCTGTGCCGACACACGCTTGAATATTTACACATTATGACTAAATATATCGAAATCACAAGCATTCGAGCTTATGAGGCAGTGAAAATGTTTTACGAAACAGCGTCTTTCGCGACTATTTCTTTCGAGTCCATGAGCTTTCGAACCTGTGAGACAGTGGAAAAATAATTCGCAACAGCGTGTGTCGGCATAGCGGCGTTCGGACCAACATAGGACTTCCCAACAAACTTAGTTTGTTTTGCCATTTTTAGGGTTCGATACCCAAAAAAAAAGAGGATTCCATACCCGAAGGGTAAAACCTAGAATCCTATTACAGAGACTACACTGTCCGTCTGTCTGTCCCTCCACGCTGTATCTTATGAACAGTGATAGTTAGACAGTTGATATTTTCACATGTATTAATGTTGCCGCTATACTTAACAACAAATAACTAAAAACAGAATAAAATAAATATTTAAGGGGCTCCCATACAACAAACGTGATTGCTTTGCTGTTTTTATACCTAACTAGCTGATCGCCGTAACTCCGCCCGCGTGATTTAGTTTACTCGTTCCTGGTTCCCGTGGGAATACATTACCGGGATAAAAAGTAGCCTATGTTACTCAGGGTGAATGTAGCTTTCCAATGGTGAAAGAATTTTTGAAATCGGCACAGTAGTTTTTGAGTTTATTCATTACAAACATACACACAAAAATACAAATCTTTCTATGAAAATAAAACTATCAGGCGTTACTTTTCGGAAGTCCACAGTTAAATTAAATAAATCTAACTACATTGCAATATTCCGCCACATGCAAAGTACTCAACTCTCGTATTTAATAATGCACAAGACCGCCCTCCAAACCCACTTAAAATTAGGCCGAAAGTATAGAGAAATAATTTTGAAAATAGCATAAATAGGAGAGTTGTCTTATCGTGCAAAAAATAATAAAAAACCTCGACAGGTGTTGCGCCCCCAACCAGGGGCATCATCAGGAGGTATCGATAGCTCGGCACACGGCGCCCGAATGAGCCACAACTCTTAAACCGTAGGTACCGTATTTATATCCTAAGGTTTTTTAATTCTACCCACAACCATTACTCCAAATTATTTTATGTCTACCCACCACCGTTGTTTGAATGACGTACATCTACTCGCAGCAAAGGGGAAGAGGCGAAATTAAGTTGATCGTTTAAAATATTAGGGTTCAAGCGTCTATGTTTGTAAATTTCTAATTGTTCCAAAACCGAAAGCCTCAGTCCTTTGTTGCAGGTGTGTAGAACGTCATAAGTGTGAGGATTAGGTAGGGAGTGACCGGAGTCTAACAAATGTTTTGGGAAATGAGACCGCTGATATGTTCTTTATACCGCGTTGCGAAGCTATGGCCGGTTAGGTCAAACACCCTCACATTTAATCTATTTTCAAAGTTATTTCTCTATTCTTTCGGCCTAATTTTAAGTGGGTTTGGAGGGCGGTTCTGTGCATGAATAAATACGAGAGTTGGGTAATTTGCGTGTGGCGGAATATTGCAAAGTAGTTAGATTTATTGAGCGAAGCGGGCCGAAGGCGAGAGGAGCTCTCAACGGGTGACTCAAATTATTTTTCAAACGATTTATGTTAAATTGTTTCTCGGCGAATACTCGGCCGATTTCGGATTTTCTTGCACTCATCAAAAGCTTACAGAATTACCCAGGTTATTACAATGCCAGAATTGTCGCTTCACTCAAATATATGCTGCAGCGTAACGGTACGTTTCGCGACTGCGGCGACCTAGTTTAATTTTACAAATCTTTCCTCTTTATAGAGCGAAGCGAGCCGAAGGCGAGCGGAGCTCTCAACGGGTGACTCAAATTACGATTTATGTTAAATTGTGTTTAATTGTTTCTCGGCGAATACTCGGCCCTTTTCGGATTTTATTGCACTCATCAAAAGCTTACAGAATTACCCAGGTTCTTACGAAGCCAGAATTTTGAATTTCGATCAAATAAAAATAATTTAATTGATGGTAAAAATTCCCAAAGCGTAATGACAAAAAATACGTTCGCTTTGAATCAAAACTCGCTTCGCTCAAATATATGCTGCAGCGTAACGGTACGTTTAGCGGCTGCGGCGACCTAGTAATAGTAATAGTTTAGATGGTTCGGAAGTTTACGGAACCCTTCCTACGCGAGTCCGACTCGCACTTTGCCGGTTTTTTCAATTTATTCAAGGAAACACAGAAAACAATTCCAATATTCATTACATGCGTCAGAAATTGAGTTTTGATTTAAAAATAACATATACAGTTACTCGTGGTAGGTATTGTATTATGCATTGAACCTCGGCTTTTGAACTTTGAAGCAATAATGGTGATTATCATTTTGTTTGGTCACGTTTCACGCCGAACACGTGTTATTTTTTTTATATTCGGATTTTATTCATTGAATGTATATTATTTTTGGAATGCATATTATTAATATTGGTTTTAGATGTCCCACCAAGATTTAAGAGGTCCAAGCGAATACATGAACAAAGACACTTGTAAACTCATATTCCACTGACTAACGGACGCTCGCCGTTTGAAAAGCGTAAAAAGGTTTCCCAGTGATTCCCGTGGGAACACATTCCGGGGATAAAAAGTAGCCTAAGTATACCTTGTTAAGTCAGTTATCCGCCCCTGAAAGTCTCGTTAAAATTGGTCCAGCCGTTGTAGAGATTAGTGAGAACAAACAGACAGATCCATACTTACAAAAAATTATATTTTTTTATGTAAATAATTATGTACTTTTACTTTCATTCATATGCATAATTTTATCAAAAACCTGTTAATATGAAATTATACACAGACTCTTCAATTTTATTTATTTGTATGTATGTATGGATTCATATCGAAGACATGATTTGATTTGATTTATCTTCTTCTTCTTCTTTTTTTAAAAACGTGGCTTCATCGATGTTCATCGATGATTTTGCAAATGTCAAGGTAATGGTAATACGGGATAAGGAAACGTTGTTCGGTATCGAAATTGAGCGTTTGGGCCTGGATTTTTGCCCAGCGTCAGAGGTAATCTAAATAGCAACCAGCCACGCGCTCCGCAAAAACCCAAGTCTTGTTTCATCTTATTACGGCGTTTTATCAAAGTTGTTCAATACTTGTCTAGCCAATCAATAGACTAGTAAACATACCTTATAATATTCATAATAGTACCATTACATAAATCACATATCCTACTAATATTATAAACGCGAAAGTTTGTGAGTATGTAAGTATGTAAGTATGTATGTATGGATGGATGGATGTTTGTTACTCTTTCACGTAAAAACTACTGAATGTATTTAAATGAAACTTTACAATAATATAGCTTATACATCAGAATAACACATAGGCTACAATTTATAAAGATATTGTGTGAATTGTTCAAAATATGACGCGGCGCGACGGGAACGGGTAAAAATCCAAATTACCACGCGGACAAAGTCGCGGGCGACCACTAGTTTCTAATAAACATGCAAAAAAATTCTTTTCTAAAGATTACATAAGCCTTGAAAGCCCATTTTTTGCAAAAAATGGCCATTTAAGCAGCAGACTTTAACTCGTATTCTTTGAAACAAAGTATTTAACAAAAAGTGGGCGTATGATCACTACCCATATTAAGATGTACGACTTTCAGGAAACACTACAGTTACTTACGTTATTATAATACCTTTTATTATTTTGGAATATTATAAAGACATTTAACGTCATTTAGTTTGGTAAGCTTGGTCGCAACCCAAATAGGTACCTAGTATTCAATTCCCTGAGTAGGTAACTAAAGAACCTACCTACTATCAGCCAGGGTACGAGTTTGCTATTTTAACTACTAAATTGCTATTCTACTGCAATTCTATTTTAATTAGTTAAACTCTCTGCAATGATAATCGATAGTAGGTACTTACCTAATATTGATAGATATTATATCGCTCCGCCTGCAGAGGTTCTATTTAGTGGTTCGAATTACCTACAGAGTGATTATAGACTATCTGTTGTACCCGAAACGGCAATAGGCTTGCTTCCAATTACTACTATTATTGGCAAAGTGTGGGTGTGTAATAAACATGCGCCTACATCTTCGGGATAAACCTAGGCGGGACGATATGTACCTATCTAAGGCGCTGTCTCCACGAGCGAGAGAATCGCGACGAGTCAGTACTTATATCGCCGCGATTACATCGCCGTGTGGAGACGCGTTCATTGAGGGTTACCTATCTTAATCCCGAATTTTAATATTCCGAATATCGTAATCCCGAAAACGTTTGGACATTTTTTCATAATCCCGTTTTTAAAAATTCCGAAGTTTTGTTTGCCATATAATCGCACCTCCGAATTTCATTTGCCCATTTATTCATTTGTACGACGTTTTAGAATCCAGACGAATGAGTTCCAGACACACGAAATCTAAATATACAAAATCCAGATGACCGTAATCCATATGCACGAAAGCCCAATTTTTAAAACACAAATTTTTTAATGTATTTCAAAAATTTGTGTTAACTTAATTGATATCCAGAAAAACAAAATCCAGATTTTTAAAATCAAGATTTTTTTTATATTAAAATGTCATATTACACAGTTGTCACTTTCTCCTCAAATCTCTTTTTTCTATTAATGCTAGTCGTTTCTGGCACTCGCCGGCCGCTGCCGCGGCACCGCTCGCTTCGCTCGCTCGGCCCGTGCGTAGGTGGTCACAGTTTTAACCTAACCTAACCTACCCATTTTGTTTAAAGAAGATATTAACCTAATCTAAATAGTTCAGTTCCGGATAACCTACTAAAACCATCTCTTTTTTCTATTAATGCAAGTCGTTTCTGGCGTGCGTAGGTGGTCGCAGTTCTAACCTAACCTAACCTAAACCTAAATAGGCAAATAAAACAATAAATTTACTGACTGGCAATTTTTATTTTCCGGAGATAGTAAAGATATAGCAAACTGGTTCGACGAAAACTATATAGAGGTTCAGATAGATAAATAATATCATTTAGACCTACAAAATAATTGAGGCTTATTAAATTTTGTTAATAGTGTAGGGTAGTTTAGTAATAATTCTGGAAATGGTTGCATGGGAAACAAAAATTAATATTATTTATTGCAATAGTTTAGCTGGAACACGATTGAATGGGAACCAAATAAAAAGATTATAAAAAGCTGGCAATAGTTTATTTGTAAAATGGTACGATGGGAAACAAAAATAAGTATTCTGAGAATCTGGTATAACTATATCTGGATTATGAGAATATGGGAAACAAAAAAAGGAGACAGCGCCTAAGTATGTAAAAAGTCCAAGAGAGTCCAAGAAAATTACTGTCAAAATATGGACATTTGAAACGTCTCTGTCTATCAGTAGTATCACAACCAAGTATATTCCAAGCAAGTGGAGAGAGGTAAGAGCGGTCTTCAACCCGAAACCCGGGAAGATATCGTATCAGGAGGCAAAGTCCTTCAGATGCATCAGTCTCTCCTCATTCATTCTGAAGACACTGGAGAAAATCCTAGACAGAATAATAAGAGAACAAATAGAGAAAAGCGGATCTCCACTGCACTTAAACCAACATGCATACATGGAGGGCAAGTCAACTGAAACGGCCCTACATAGCCTGGTTTTAAGAGTGCAAAGATCAATAAGCAACCAAGAATACGCCCTAGGCTGCTTCTTCGATGTGTTCGGGCGCTTTTGACAAACCAACCCCCGACTCAATAGAGGACACCCTAAACCGCGAGGGCATTGACAGAGATCTATCAGGATGGGTGAAAAATATGATTAAACACCGTAAGATACAGGCAGAAATAGCAGGAACAACACACAGAGTGGTGGCAAAAAGAGGCTTCCCCCAAGGGGGATGCCTATCCCCATTATTGTGGTGCCTGCTAATAGATGAACTAATAAAGAAGATAAACGGGATGCACATATATACGCAAGTCTACTCTGATGACGGCGTGCTCCTAATTACAGGAAAAGTCCTCAGCGTCATGTGCGAAATCATGAACAAAGGCCTAAAAGAAGCGTTAGTATGGTGCAGGAGCAAAGGCCTTGACCTGAACCCCGATAAAACTAAATTAGTTTTGTTCACCAACAAGAGAAAAATAGAAAGTGCTATACCAGTGAGACTAGATAATCACGACCTAGAAAAAGTTACGGAGGTGAAATATCTAGGAGTAACCCTGGATAGCAAGCTAACTTTCAAGACTCATATTAGCAACACATGCACAAAAGCTAAAATGGCAATGATGCAGTGTAAAAGGACTATAGGAAGAACCTGGGGAATAAAACCATCGGTAGTGCTATGGATATACAAGGCAATAATTTTGCCAAGGATCCTGCATGGAGCCCTGGTATGGTGGCACAAGGCTGCCACAGGTGAAAACAAGAAAGAACTAGACAAAGTCCAAAGGCTAGCAGCCCTCATGACCACAGGCGCGATGAGGTCCACACCAACAGCCGCGCTAGAGATCATATTAGGGCTGAACCCCTTGGGCTTAGAAATAAAAAGAAGAGCCACCAAACAATGGTTCAAACTTAGGAGCATCGGCCTATGGACTGGAAATTTCATGGACAAAGGTCATGCAAGCATAAACAAGAACTACGAAGAAAAATTGTCAATGATCCTATCCAATAATGACCTTATCAGGAAGGTGAGAACTTTTGATAAAAAATACAGAATACATATAGGGACACGAGAAGAATGGCGGATAGATCCGATACTATCTGCTATACAGACGGTTCAAGAAAGGAATTAACCAATCTATCAGGATCCGGAGTGCATATAAAATGCCAAGACGGAACTGAAATGGACAGGTCAATACCCCTAGGAAGATTTGCAAGTGTCTTTCAGGCAGAGATATATGCTATAAAGGAATGCGTGGAAATAATGGAACACCTGACCATAACGGGAAAGGTGACCATATACAGCGATAGCCAGGCGGCACTGAAAGCGCTTGACAAAGTGGAGACAAAATCAGCAACAGTCAAGGAATGTAAGGAATCATTAGATAGATTGGCCGAGAACACCGACCTAACGATTGCCCGGGTACCCGGACATGAGGGAAACCCTGGCAACGAGCGGGCCGATGAACTAGCCAGAGAAGGTGCTGACGTAAACTTTGTGGGACCGGAACCCCGGTTGCCCATTACGCATACAATCGCCAAAGGAGTAATCAACCACAGAATAAAAGCAGAAAACAACCAAAGATGGAAGACCTCGACTGAAATGAGACAGTCGAAAATCTTCATCAAGGGCATGAATAAGAGAACGACGAGTCATATCATGAAACTCCCAAGAGGAAACATGAGACTCGCCATAGAAGTCATAACAGGACACTGTCGACTAAATAGACACCTGACAGTGATAGGAGTGAAAACCGACCCGAAATGCCCAGAGTGCATGGACAGCGATGAAACAAGCTTCCACCTGCTGGCTGAATGCCCCATGTACTCATTGCTCAGATGGGAACTCCTAGGGTCGGACAGACTATACGAGGAAGACATTAGCAATCTGAAGGTGGAACAGATAATTAGATTTATTAAGGACACAAGAAGATTCGACGGGGTGCCGTGAGAGCTGGATCAACCACAATCTCCCCAAGGGGAGAACTGGGGAAATGGCCCGCAAGAGTCGCGGATGGATCGTCCGTCCGGCTGCCGGCGTCCCCGTTGGAAATAATAATAATAACGTCTCTGTCTAACCATTAGTAACAGATGTTACTTTGTGTGAATTTGTGTCTCTTTGGATTGGATAGTACATTTTTCATTTATATAATACGAGTATATTGATACTTACCCAAATATTTTTTCCTGGAAGTGTATCCACTATAATGTGTTTACCAAGACTGAGACGGATGAAAGTCATAATAACGTAAAAATTATTAATTAAATAAATAAATATTACTTCCTACAATTAAAAATCATCAGTCATTCTGTAACAAGAACCTTAGTACCAACATTCCGGACTTGATGATACTTGTATTTTCGTCTACACTGCCTTTACAAAAATCACAATAAAAACCCCTTGAGTGCGGAGCAGGGTTCAGGCTGGTCCCAGGATGAAACGTTCAAACAATGCGTCAAGGATAACAACCTTCTGCATCTGACCGAGTAACATTTCGAGTACCCTCGTTAGATCTTGATCTAACGAGGGTACTCGAAATGTTACTCGAGATTCTTAACCGTAAACTAAAATTCGCTGACACGACTATCGATATAGACTAGGAGCCCATGACTGACAGACGATATAAAGGCTAGAAATTTCTAAGTTCCCAACACAGGTAGCAATGGTCAGTCAGTATGAAGTGTCGGTGTCGGAAAAGTCTGGCAGTTGCGTGCGGCCGCGACACGAGGAATAAAAAAAAAAAAAAAAATTCAAGTCTATTATTTTTATGCAACGATTTTTCTGCTATTTGATTTTGATGAAAGATTTGATTTGTGAAATTCACAAGAAAATACATACAGACTTAATATTAATTGTTTATTAATAATAGTACTACTCATATTTATTTTTCTTACCAATACTACAAATTTTTAGCGTTTATAAAAATAAAACACCTACTAAACATTTCACTTTTAATACCAACGAACGACTCAGAACTATTATTGTCAATCTCTTTCGTCATAAACAGGAACATACGAGTCAGTAACTCATCAAAACTGTCAAGACTCCGTACATCAAAGTTCACTAACAACATTAATGTCAGATAAATTGAAAGCATTAGATAGAACACACAAATTCCACTCCACATAGTTGCAATTTAATTATGTTTCTTAGTATTTTGACTAATTTAATCTCACTGTGATAAATACTTGTAAAATTAGAGAACATTACTTTCTATTAACAAAATTATGTGCTTTAACGTAGAGTTAACGTTAGTCCGAGACGCCCAGGACTTTAATTTGCTGTGCCATAGCGGCTGACACGTAAGATTTTAAGGTAAGAGGTTTCAAATTTTTTTCATAATTACAATATATCTCCTACTTTTTATTAATTCCATTCGGCCATCTGGATATAACACATTATAAATGTGCCGGTGACGGCAATAAGCTTGCCCCCTGACCTGAGGCAAAAAATACTAGCAAATTGTGGGTGTGTAATACACCTCTGCCTACTCCTTCGGGGATATAGGCGTGATATGTGTGTGTGTGTTTTATGTAAACTGTCAAAATGTAAATATTAGGTATAATATAGGTACTAATCCTATCGATACTACCTATACTACTCGTAATAAAACCTCCTGTTTAAATCTTGTATCTGAATGTTCAATATTCACACAATTTCTAATAATCCTCTTGTGTTCTCTGACTAGAAAGGTTCCCAGAATACTGGCTGCGTTGCCCCTTTACATGGCAATTTTAACTCTCTAAGTTAAAAAAACCAGCTTCAGGACCGAAATTCTGAGACTTGTAACAGTATATTTCCTTAGGCAACCTCGGTCCTCATGACTATTGACCCTAAACGGCCCAAACACAAAATTAGCATTTAAGTTTACCTACATACTGAAATGAAAAGCTACGTAAAAGTTCCAAGATGGCGTCGGGCAATGTTCTTGTAAAACACAAATGGTAGTTTTACGTAGCAATTTGCTAAATGTCGCCCTGCGCTGCATTGTCGAGTTATCTCAGAAAGAAGTTTCTTTTGTCTTAACTACTGACATTTGAATAAAAGACCTATATTTTTGGTACTTACGTTGAAATGTTAGTTGCCATGATAGGTATCCACTTAATTTGAACTACACACTGCGTAATAAAAAAACTTACTACAAATTAAATAATATATCGCTTGCCTTATTGGTTGTACTAAAATCTTACAAACTCTAGCCAACCTAAAATGCAAGTAGTGCACCTGCCGATCAATGAACGAGGCTTTGGCAAATATAAAAGTGCCCATTAGCTGCAATAATGTTATCAGTAATGGCGAAATGAGGGCAGAATGAACGCCTCTGTGTGCTCCTACGGCGATAACAACGAGAAAAGATTTATTTATTTCTATATGTCATTAAATGGCTCTTACAAACGTCAGTAAGTACTTAAAATAAAAATTATAATTGCTTCTATATTTACATGTACTGCCAGATTAGCAAAGCAATAGGTAGAACCGAGAGAAAGAACCTGGCAATAAAACTCACGGTCACTCAATTTTTTTCTATGATTGACAGGTAAAGTATACAAGTTCTTAACACTATGTGGACAAATGTACATTGGCCTCGTGTCTAAATCAATAATAGTATAATACTACAAAAAAAAATTGTAGTCACCTAATTACAAAATTTGAGAGATTACATAGGTACTCAAGTACCTATGTAATTTTTACTGATTGTTAGGTACAGTTCGCGAGACCTAAGCTGAGCTTTGCATTTGTGTGAGTGATCACGAAAAGTAGAGTAATAACACCCCGTTCGGATTTCCGTCGGGGGTTAAAAAGGCTAAGTGTAGCTGTGTGTACAACACATGTAGGTATGTGTAAAACAGATCACATACGGTCTCACACAAATGCACTCTGCTTACGCCTCGCGAACTGTAGGTAAATGATCTTATTCGAAGTTAAAATAAAATACTCTAGAGATTCCAGCAGCTGCTAAGTACTTGCTTTTATGCAAAAATCTTAGTTGCTTAGAGCCTGAAACGCGTTGCTAGAAAAAGATCTATTACCACCATAAAATTTCAGCTTTTGTAACAGTTGGCTCCATAGCTTTAATTATCTTTAACTCTTTGTCTTTGTTACTTTAATTCGGTAAAGAAACTCACTCAGTCAAGTGGTTACTATCAATACTCTTTAAGCAGGCTCTTTAAGCAGTTGCATTCTGTTAAAAATGCAGGCTTGTTTACTACACGAGAGTAGTATCAAAAACACACGTCATAAACTAATAATATTTCAGTAATAAGAAATTAAACCATAAATTTTATGACGTATACGACCATAAATGATATCAAACTGGATTTTATATCACACATAAAACTATTTTAGTCGTTTTGTGGAACAGACCAAATTCCGAAGTTATAAACTGGCTATATATATAAGTTAGATAGTTGTTCGAATGATGAGTTATCGGAAGTAGTTATTTGTTTCTGATTGCCTCAATTCTAGTGCGTTTCTTTTAAAAGTAAAGCCTTGGGAAGAGAAATTTAAGAAATATAATAGGACATTGAATGCAACGCCATCTAGTCTCAAACAAAAAAGCAGTGCTGGTGCTTCGGTGGCGTGGTCACTGGTCGGTAGTGCATCGGCTTTCGACTCCGGAGTCTTGGGTTCGATTCCCGGGTCGAATCAAATACTCTTTGTGTGATCCACAAAATATGTTTGTTCGGAGGATGGGTGTTTTTCTATTAAGTATTTATTTAAATCTAAGTATCTAGTATCATCATTAAATAAATTCTTAATATACTAAAAAAAAAACCCAATCTCCGAAACAAAAAGGAGCAGTTCTTAGAATAATTTGGCCAGCTCTAAAATTTAACCCAGGACGTTTGAGTATTTTTAACATGGTCGGTGATACTTCCGGTCTTTGGATGGAAATCGGACCGGACTACCCACTAAAACCTATGGACGGTGTTTCTCCTTCGCCTTAACCGATCCGGGGCCCCCGTTAGGCAGAATCTGGCAAGCGACTGCGGCCCGGAGTATGGGTGTTTTCACATTGCACGATAACGATATCGTCACCATAATGACATGCCATAATCATCATATTCCTGAATTTCACTTACCCGAATATCATTTGCCCGAATGTTTTGTTTGCTCTAAAAGACATAATGACATACTTTCAATTGCCCGAAACTTAGATACCATAAGATACGAGTGCCATACCTATTGTTTTTCATATTTTTAATTGCCATAATAATTATTAGATATAATATTTAAACGCCATAATGATTATTAGACATAATATTTAAATGCCATATTAATCATTAGACATGATATTTAAGCGCCATAATAAATTGTTTTCGAATCTTCTTCCAAGAAAAAGAAGGAAGCTTTCTGGCACTTCGCCGGCGCCGCCCGGGCGGCGGCTGCCGCGACACGCTCGCTTCGCTCGCTCGACTCGTGCGTTGTCTTTCATGTTCTAACCTAACCTAAACCTCACTGATGTTTTGACATGTGATAAGTAGGGCATGTGATAATTATGGCATGTCATAATTAGGGCATGTGATAATTAGTGCATGTGATAATTACGGCTTAAAAAGATTATGACAAATGATATTATGGTAAGTGACTTTATGGGAACCAAAGCTTCTAGCACGTGACTAATATAGCAAATCAGAGTAGGGCAAATGAATATTATGTCATATAATTGACTGCCTCGGTGGCAAAGTGGTATGAATATGCGACTGCCGCCCCTGAGGTCCCAGTTTCGATTCAAATTATTTGTGTGATCCACAAATGTTTGTTTCGGAGTTTGGGTATTTTCTATGTATAATATGTATGTTTTTAGAAATATATAAGTATGTTTATCAGTCGTCTAGATCCCATAACACAAGCGTATATTAGCTTAATTTGGGCTAGATGACGTTGTGTGAGAATGTCCAAAAATATTATATTTATTTCTTTTAATATTATGTCTGTTGACTATTATGGCAAATGAAATTTGGGCAAACGGCGGTATACCATCGTCACGATATAGTAAGTAGCAGCAGTAACATAACATAATAAAAGATTTAATTTACTACCTATCACTTTTATGCAAACATAATTATTGTACCTACCTTTGAATATGAATAAAATACTATTACCTATTTGTATTGCTACCTATTCATGTTTCAAATCGGTGCCAAGCCAAATGTTTGCGTACACTCGCCGCACTATGACTTTGAGTGCGATACTTACCTATTTTTTTTTTTGTAAATACATACATACACACACAAGTAGCTGTCTGTGCTCCAATACCCATTTATATAGCTATTAACAACAGCAACTGAAGAGTTACTTGGAACTGTTTTTCCCTAGGTCCTACTATATTCAACCGACTAATCCACCGAGGCAGTATTTGTTTTTCATTTCGATGGAACAAAACATATTTGGGGAGTAAGCGCCATAAAATCGAAAATAAGTAGTTAGTAAAGTTTTTTTCCATCATTTTATTCAGAAAAGAAGTCTGCGTTGATTAGTCTGAGTCCCATAATTCTACGGTAAAAAAAAAAACACTAACGCAGTATGCTTTTTGACAAATACCTATAGACTTATTTGATTTAAGTCTACCAAAGAGATCATCTTCGGTGTATTTGTTACTTACGCCATTTTTGCGGTCAGTGAAATTATGACGAAAAGGCTTCTAGGAGGAAAAGTTCTTTAAAGTAATGAATTATTTTGTTACCATAGAAAATTTCCTTACGGTTACGTTTTAGAGATCTTAAAAACTTGATTTTGAAAGACGCATTTTATGGCTTATGTGTAGCGCATCAAAAAACAAAAATACGTTCTTAAAATCAAGTTTTTACGATGAGTAGTAATGAAGTAACGTTTATTTTTTCTCATTTAAGAAATTTTTTTTGGCGCTTATTTAAACATTTTTTTTCATCGATATAATGTGTATAGACTCCATCTGTGTGTTAAGGGTTGAACTCATTTAATTATTACTTAACTGCAGCTAATACTATTGTACAATGTACACGTACATATTTTAAAAAAGTACTAGCTCTAGCTAATAGATGGCGCTATGAACAACTTTTAAATACACATTTTCGTAGGATAGGACCATAGGATTCTCCTCAATTCAGTTCGTTATAGCATCTGCTTGTACCAACTGGCCAATACCAGTCTTGGTAAATCAAGCAAATCAACAAATAAAAATTTTAATAAAATGAAAAATGTGAATGTGATGTGAAAATGTCAGTGGTAAAAATATACAAATAATTCTTTAATTACGTCTTAATTTGCTACCACATTTATAACAGTAACCATTAACTTTAATTTTAACAAGTTATTTTATAATAGTTTAGTATTATTCCCTATTCTGTGGTATTATCTACGTGAGTCGTGCTTAAACACATCCAATAAAAATTGTCTATATTCTTCAGTCTTGTAAGAGTAAGCAATCCGAACGTTTGCGTTTTCTTTATTTACAAACTCGTTGTTCACTATTCCTCTTTTTTCACCTAGAAACATCAATATTGGTAATATTTAGTAGGTACAGCTTTAATAGTATGCAAAGTGAACTCATACTGCCCATTAGGGACCCTTGGTGGAACTTCTTTTTACTATTCCTGTTCAGTGTTTATAGCCCACTGCACTTTATATGTCAGAGAAGGTATTTTGGTCCTTCGAGCCGGATAAAATCCTCTTGGACATACTCTGGCAAGCCTCGAATCGGTTTAAAGCAGACATTATACGCTTCCTTGGTGATATCTGTGACAAGCTCGATGTGCACAGCCTTAACATCAAGGCATGCAAACATGCACAAGCCTTTATGAGTTTACAGACGTATAATATAGAGCTACATACCGCATAGATTGATATCATTTTTAGAGTGTCTATATTCTTGCACTAGGTCAGGTCTCAAAAATACAGCAACGACCGCAGGATCCAACGCCTGCCAACTGTCCTCCATATCTATAACAATTTTCTCATAATTGTTTTGGTGCTTTATTATTTCTGTGTCTATGGCACCAATTACATCAAGCCTCCACTCCTGAAACATAAATAAGGTTTTTAACGTTCTCAGTTTGCAACGATTGAGTGCAGGTATTATTATCTTGCACAGTCACCATGAGGAATGTTAGGAGTGGCAACAAATATTAAAACATTGCAATGTTAAAAAATTAACATAGGTACATACAATTTTTAAGAATTCGATTGAACATCAAAAGATTCTGTAAACGGCAATAGTTTTATTGATATATATTTGATGATCAAGCATCAAAAAATGAATAATAATGCAAACAAATTATTTATTATAAATTGTCCAAAATTTGGAAACCACGTTGTTAGCTAAATTTCAAGAATTCAAATGAATTTCAAGAAATTCAACTGAATTTCAAGAAAATTCAAATGAATTTCAAAGAACAAGGACTTATGCTATCTAATAACCTAAATATTTTGATAAAAGACTTCAAGGTGTTTATAATAACACCACATAAAACTCGACCCGCCGAAACGTAAAATCAACGGGCCAATTTATAACGGTTTTCCACCAAATTTTTTCTAGCTATTATTACACTGAAATATATAATTACGTACATTATCGTTCTCAAAACGATTTACAGAGATAAAAAGTATCTTTATTTATACTTTTTTATACTTTTCACTGTATTCACTGACAAACATCGCAAAAATAACTCGGGTCTCGCCAACTTTCTGGGGCTTCATATATTAGTTATAACGATGTATTTTTTTGAAAATTACTACCTAAATAGAATCATTATAAAGCGAATAACCATATTTCTAATTAGAAAACACTCAAAAAATCACTCAAAATGCACGCACTATAGACCTGACGCTGACTGACGTACTCTTCAAACATCATCAACTTTCAATGCCGTGAAAAAAAAAAACGAACCACAGACATTATAAAGTTATGCTACAAATGGCAAGGAAATGTTATAGAGAACGTATGTCATCAAACTTCTCTATACAAAAGTAGAACGTAAAAACATTAAAATTAAGCCTAAAGTCCCCGGGGGAGGTGTGACACCCGGGTGTCACTTAGGGCTTGACGGAACGGCGCGCCGTGACACCGGGGTGTCATTTGGGGGTTCAATGCAAAACTTCCGGCATAATAATTCGCTGCAATTCGCTGATAGAACAATACGACTTATCCTGTGACCATACTTATAACAGAATAAGATATATTAAAGATAGATAATGTGTTGCCTAAAAACGATTGAAATTTTTCATATTCTTAGGTTAAGTTGTGAACTATCTCTTTACAAAATTCTTATATTCTTAGGTTAAACTGTGAACTATCTGTTTACAAAATTCATCCAGTAGTTATTGTGTGATATAGTTCAATAAACAAACAAATATCCACATTTTGTCGTATATTGTATCAGTTGAACGAAACAGATTGAGAGTTGAAATTTTATAATATTGACTCGACTAATACTCGTCACTGTTGTGTGTATTCGGGTCACCCTTCTATGTAATTTGCAGTTATAATAATTTAACTATAATATTATTAATTTAGTGTATTCAAATAAAATAAACACACACATAATCATACCTATACCTAACAAAACTATCAACCTAAGTTATGTTAAGTTTGGAGTCTAGGCGTGTTCATTTGACGGTTGCGACGTTGCACGGCTCTTGTAATAATAGGTTTGACTGTCTGGATTTAACCAACCAAATTTCTTATATTGTACTTAAAACAGTTTATCGCCTGTTTCATACCATACAAGGTGTAAAACGATCGCTAGCCTGTGTGACGCATTTTGGAAGCGTATAAC
This sequence comes from Nudaria mundana, assembly GCA_963556515.1. NCBI lineage: Eukaryota > Metazoa > Arthropoda > Insecta > Lepidoptera > Erebidae > Nudaria > Nudaria mundana. The sequence continues at coordinate 5,487,596 of OY748289.1, read as the reverse complement.
TCACATTTCATTGAAATCGACATTTTCTCTGTTTCCGTTTCCCTGTTTAGCTTTAAGAGTCCTCCTATTAAATTTTACCGTTTTCGCTGATTTTACAGACGTGTTTTTACACTGAAAATACTGTATTTTTATAAGTTTTAATGCACAACATGAAATATCGTTTCAATAATGATCTAATAAGTGAGCTACTTTCTTATTTTTGTCATTAAATTTTGATTAATCGACCTAAAACAATCGGTAGTTTTTCGTATCTTTTGCTGGAAGAGGTCTAGAATATCACAAATTCACTAATCGTTTTGACGTCTAAAAAGTATTACAAAAATACAGTGTATTCTTGTAAAAGTCATCTATCAAATGTATGGATTACTTTTTATCACTTTCATAAAAAAAAATTGAGTAAACAAATATTTAAGTTAGTCAAATTTTAGAGAAAATGGGCAATGAATTGGTTCTTATTTCGGCTACATAAAACTCTCGTTCATAAAATTAAAACAACATAAATAAACCTTGGTTCAAAATCAATCCATTTCCAAAAAAAAAGAAAGCTAAATAATAAAAAATAGGCTGTAAATAATCTTTTAAAAACACCTAAATTTCGCTTTATAATACTCTACGCATGCCTCAAGTAAGCAGTCCGCGCCAAGCGCTTACAGGTAGAGGACGTGTCGCTCTGCGCGCCAAAATTCGACGCCGTCTACAGACGAATATAGCGTGGCGTGAGATTTTGATACTTTGGTAATATTAGTTATTATTTTGTGATGATTAGGCTTCTTTTTAAATACAACAAGTGATTATGTAGAATGTATTTATCATTGTTTTTGTTAAAAAAAGCTGTTATATTTTATAAAGCTGGATTACTCACTCACTCACTGACACAATTTTATTGTTCTCCTTGATGGTGGAGGGGAAGGTACCTATGTTTTTTTTGCAGAAATGTAAAGGGTATTCGGGGACCTAGGGAAAATTCCGAGTTTTTGAGATTTGCCCTCCAGTCCCCCAAGGGGGGCTCCCGAGTAGAGTCAAAATGAGTAATAATTTTATAGAGGTAGTTTTTTATTTTATTTTTTTGTATTGGGTTCGCCAATTTGACGCCACCCGCCTAGTAGTAAGTCGTGACGACGTCAAGCGATTGTGGGTCACTCACAGCACACTATACTATAGAGAGTGGCCCTCCACTTGACAACCTACTGAACCCAGGGTTATATGTGGGAGGAAACACGTGCACAGGCAGGGCGTTCCAGGCCAGTATCGTTCGGCACAGAAACGAACGTTTAAAACGTTCGGTTCTCGCGAACATGTACCTACTGTGTGGGAGTGGCATCTCTGCCCGGCACGCGTAGTTCTGGATCGGAAGGAAGATGGGATCAGATTGAAGAGCTCTTCAGAATGCTCGCCGTGGTAAATACGGTAGAATGCGGCCAAGGAAGCTATTGTTCGGCGCTGAGCTAGCGGCTCAAAGCTTCCCGTTACCTCCGGACAATCTATAATACGGATAGCTCGACGCTGCATAGCGTCGAGAGCGTCCAGCAAATACTTCGCGGAGCCGTCCCAGAAGTGAGAGCAGTATTCGACGCAAGGTCCAATCTGCGTCTTGTACAGCAGACACCTCTGATGCAGTGTAAAGAATCGCTTTACCTTATTCAGTATTCCTAGTTTCCACGAAGCTAGCCCTATACATCTTTCGATGTAGTTTTTATTATTGAGCTCTTGACGAACGTCTATGTCAAGGATCTCAAGGTTGCCCTTCATTGGTAATAATGCATTCTGAAGAGAGGGTAGGGGAAGGAAAGGGGATTTCTTCGCTGTAAATGCACACGCCTGCAATGTGCTGTCATCTGCATAACAATGAATGTTCCCGAGGGATAGCATATCATTGATTTGCAGAAGGAAGAGTTGGTGACAGCACGGACCCATGCGGCGCCCCGGTATTGTTCCTCGATACATATATACATAACTGGGGCAACACAGGTAAGGCGTGTTGTCAGGGCGGCGTATTTGTGTCTCCGTGAGGAACGTCACAGCGGGCCGAGCCGTTTCAAGGTATGGTGGACGGCATCGAGGTTCGCATGGAGTCCACGGATGTTGGTGAACTCCACCTCGAAAAGTGAAGCTGTGTGGTTTCCTGGGACCGCTGTGGAACGTTTACTTATTTCTGTTGCACTGCCATTATAAATTTGAAGAAGAAGCGGGAAGACAGGGCGACATTTGGTGCAGCAGTAATAAGTGACAAAGTGCAGGGGCTAACTTCGTCTGGAACCGTGTGGTTAGGTTGGAGCCGACCCGCCGGACGGAAGGGCTACCAAACCCCCCTGGTGCAAGGCCGCCGCTATCCCACACCGGTTACCACCCGGAGCGGCGATCCCACATCAGGATTATGCGCGAGAACATGTGGGGCAGCCTCCTGGTGTGGTTGGTCCCAGGCGGGCCCCATGACTGTGTTGCAGGCGGCCGCGGCAACGCCGTTGCTAAGGGTCTCCCTGGCCAGCGAATCGACCCACACCACCCACACTAGACTCCGCTTTGCCCCCACTGGTTCCATGCCTGCTGCACCATACATGGCCCCGGGCCCGGCGGTGCAGCTATTGAACCCCTTACGCAACCAGCCTGGGCTGGGTTACTTGTGGGGCTTTAGCACAGTTGCACGGTGGCACCTCCCGGACCAACACCCGGTACCCACGTAGGGACCGAAGCCACTTCATAGGTACCGTAAATTAACGAGCCTCGTACGTTGATCAGCAGGTGCGCCACTAGCAGATGAGTTCGCTGGGGGCCCTAAATATGTTGGTAGAGCCCCTTTGTATAGAGGAGGTCAAATGATTTTGATTAGGAAAAAAAATTAGCCATCGCCCCCCCTTTGAGAGTGCAACGACAGAGGAAAGGTAGAGGAGTTTTGATTACGGGATCATACGAGTCTTTTCTTTTAATATATATACTTTTAATAATTTGAATTTAAGGAGAGAAACCCCCCTCCCCCTCCTAGCCCTCTTTTCACCTCCCCCACACAAGACACTATTATTATAAAATGAAAAAAAAAGATCAAAACCATGTAATCGCCGTACCTACTGGTTGACCACCATCGGTAACTCCGGACTCACGCACAAAATGTGTCATATACCTAATTCCGCCCGTTTCGATTCTGCATACGGACTCTTAAAGAGCTATAAAACTTCATAATACAGAGCAATAAAGTATTGTACTTCTGATATTTTTATTTATTTATTTTCTACTTGTACATCTATCATTAGTTCTAATGCAATAGAGTAGGCGATTCATGTACAATTTTCCTATAACTCATAATATAAAATAAATAATGTATTAAATGTGAATTCATTCAAGGTACACGTAAAATTTTGTAACCACTTATACCCAGTTATACCTTGAATACATTTTAGGTCGATCGGTTAAATCATCAAAGAAAAAAATTTTTTTTTTTTACATATTTTTTTTAATGGTCGATGATCTATATACTCACTCCCTGATATATTAATATTACCTTTGTAAAATTGAGATGTTCCTTTACTTGTGAGAATGGGCAGATAGTCACTTTGTCAGCGGTAGCACTTTGTACTATTATACGATATGCTTCTACGTCCATGCGGGCATTAAACTCTGCTTTGTTATGAATTTCACCTAAAAGAATAATAAAAAAATACCTAATGTTAATAATAAACAAAAATTAGAAGGTAAATCACTTAAATATTATTAATCAACAACATAATCGAACCGAGGTACTATCAGAGTGACCATTTGCTATACCTATATATGTCGCTAAGGTTTTCCATGAGGTGGCTGCCGTGACTTTAGCGAAGGAAATGATTACTAGGTATACAATGCATACTGCTGTGGCAAAAAACTGAGCGAAGTGTTAAATTTTAGAACGACAACGATTTATTTTTTTCTGTTCAAACTTTTTTGTTTTTGTTTTTTCTAAACCACCCTCACGCCACACCTTATCACTGTGGTGAGTTTGAAGTAGATCGGTTCAGGCGTTTAGGAGAAGTATGCGGACAAACAAAATACATTTTTGGCATTTTAAATTCATTAAATCTCTTATTTTTACTTACATCAACAATTACAATTTAAATTGCAGTCGTAAGGCATACATGTCCAAATGTTACCACCTACAACCTCACAAACTTTACCTATTTAAGAATAATGTTACTTACTATAAATATTTCCAGCTCCTATATATAAGTACTTTAATCTTCCCATAAAATTGGGATCCAGTTTGACAGCTAGTGCTACATTTGTCAAAGCTCCTATTGTTATAACAGTTAATTCACCTGTAATTCAAACCAAAATAAAAATAATATAATATTTATGCCTCTAACTATGCCGAATCGCAGTTAGACTGGAAAGCCAACCCCAATTCAGTTGGGAAAAGGCTCGGTGAATGATGATTTATGCCTTTAACGACCAAACACTGAAACGTTACTCAAATCGAAAGAATGGCTCCTAGGTTTGAATGCCTCGAAGTGCACTGTACTACATATAGGTAACCGGAATCCGCACTACTCTTATACCGTGAATAACACACAACTTGGTCCGGTCAGAGTGCAGACGGACCTGGGACCTGGGAGTCAAGATTGCCGAAGATTTGAAATGGGAAACTCACATAACATCAATCACAAAAAAAAAGCAAATAGTTTAACCCTAGAAAGATAACCTTATTTTATAGCAGTGAAAAGATAACCATACGCTTCAGAGGCACACGATTATACATATAAATTATATTTTTTTTATTAAATACTTACCAATTGCATTTATTTATCTGATTAACTTTAATGTGTGGCTAATGAACTAAAAATAAAAGATAGATTTAGCTACCTATATTATTTATATATAAAAAATAATAAAAAAATATCTTTAAAAAATCAAAAAATCCACAGTCTTCTGTCTATAGGCACATGTTTTCACATAATAGTAACTTTTTTATTAAAAACTAATTAAAATATGTTATATACTATACTAATTAACAATAAAAAATCAGTCAAGGCTATTATTATTTGGCTCAGAATTTGGTTTACAGGCAATCAACGCATACATACCTTGCGCCTCCGGAACGCATTTCCTAGTCGTAACTGTAAAACATAGACCAACGCGGTCGTCGTATACGCTGTCGCCGTATGCTGTAAAATTATGGTACTTGACGTGTAAAAACAGCCGTCCCGCGACGCTCTACACCGGTGACTTAGCTGACAAAAAAGGACGGCTAAATATGCACGCTCATTAGAAAAAGACAGCGCTTTTGTTCAATCGTGGGCGCCTTTGAGGCGTAGGTTATCTTTCTAGGGTTAATCTACCTGATTCGGAAAGTATTTGGAGCATTGAGTCCGGAAATGACGTTGAAGAGCCACAATACCTTCATCAGACCTATACTGGAATATGACTTCCAAGTTTGGAATCCCTACTTCATAAAGGATATAGATCTGCTTGAGAGAGTACAACGGAGATTCACCAAGTTACCCAGAACACTAAAACAACCATATGAGGAACGCCTGGAGCTGACAAACCTCACAACTTTCAAGGACCGCAGAGACCGTGGAGACCTGATTGAAACTTATAGGATCCTCCATGGTCACTGCGATATTAGGAATTTTGACGCCATATTCACTCGCAATGAAAATGTTCACCTAAGAGGACACAGTCTCAAGCTGTGTTGTACTTTCTCACAAAACAATCCTCACAAGCACTTCATTAGCAACAGAGTGGTCAGAGCGTGGAATATGCTTCCAGAAAGTGTCATATCAGCGGAGAACACAAAACAATTTAAAAACAGACTGGACAACTACTACCATACGCACTGAGAAAACTGATGGAGACCAAACTGGATACAGGCACTATTAGTTGTTTCAACTGCCTGCCTGATAATAAATAATAATAATAATAAATATGCAGATACTCAAAAGTCACGTTTAGGTATGAAAAATGTAAGTTTAAACGTTTAAACAGCTGTTCAAACATTTAAACGGCTTCTAAAATGCCGTAATTGTTTTTTTTTGTTGTATTATACACTCTTTTTGATTTTGACACGAGACCAATGTACATTCGTCCACATTTAGTCTTAAGAAAATGTGTAAATGAGTCAATTATTTGAAAAGAGTGATCAAGAGTTTTATTGCCAGGTTCTTTCCCTCGGTTCTACTTATTGCTTTGCGAATCTGGCAGTACATGTAAATATAGAAGCAATGACATTTTTTTTATTTTAAGTACTTACAGACGTTTGTAAGAGCCATTTAGTGACTTCATTTCTAGAAACGTCAGTGACGTTTCAGTGTTAGGTCGTAAGGGAACCTTTCGAACCAGGGTGACCACTTGACCGATTTCGCGTTATGGTATTTTCTATCTTACATTTTCTTCCTTAGTTCTATCTTACGTTATGTTCCTTAGTTCTACTTATCACCTACCTTCATATTTTTTTGAGTATTCAATAAGAGCTTCAGCGGCACTTTCATTCTTTGCTGGTACCAAATCCTGATACGTATCACCTGAGTCTCCTAGACCGTCAACACCATAGTAATCGGTCACAGTAGGAGTATTGACCAATGATTGTTTAGAACCTCGGTAAATTGGTATCTGAATTAAAAAAAAATATATTTTTATTATATACCTAGTGAACATTGTACGCGATCAATATAATAATAGTTAGCATGACTTATATTACCATTTAATCACCAAATTTTTTAGATAATAGTGTGTTTGCCGTTCAAAACACATAATGACATCCTCAATAGTGAGCGGTTGGTACTAAAGGTCAAACAATCCAAGTCGTAGATATGGCCACGCTGCGTGAGATTTACAACAAAAATCTAGATGAATGAGCTGAATGAAAACAAAACTTACATCTTGTCTGTTGGCAACTTTGAGAATCCTTTGATTGTTAAGATATACGTTGTCCTCGTTTGTGTTGCCATTTCCTGTGGTCAAAGCCACCAATTTTGGTCTGCAATATAATACATTGCTATCTTATTAATATTGAAAATTTTTAGGGCACTTATTACGCGGCACAACTAACATTGAGTCATTATCCCAAATGCACGCGTAAATAGAATTTGTCAATACCTAAAGCTAACTATGTGTATGACAGAATGGAGGCATTAAAGACGCCTCTCGTATACAACGACCGTGTAGCTCGATGACGCCTCTGTATCATTTGGGAAAATGGGCGTGACGTAAGGTATTTCTATGAAAAATATAGAGACTGCCCTTTCAGAAAATGAAATGCTGCTAAAATTTTAATTCGAATCTGTTCAGCAGTAATCACCAGATTTTGTAACAAATCTAAAACACTTCCTGAATCTGATTCTAAAACTAAACGCGCAGAATAATTTATAAGGGAGAGAAGATATCAATGTCTATGTTAGCTATAATACAAATACTATACAAACCCATCAAAATGCTCTTCATAAAGTACCGCAAGGAATATAGCCATAGCATCGTCTCCACCTGCGTCATTGTCAATTATAAACTTAGGTTTTCCGTCTTGTTGACTGAAACATATTTTTAATACATATTTTTCAAAAGTGGGTAAAGTCGACATCATGTGTCTTGGTGTACTAACGTGCACCCACTCCTTCACCCATGCAATTAAGCTTATCTAGAAGCTTAACTCTTGTAAGTATGGAGTTCGATTTTTGCTGAGCGCGTTGCTGGTGGCTTTTTAGGTTACCTCTGGCGCTCCGCAAAAATCGGGTTTCCAGACACTCTCATACCGAACAATGTTTCCTCCTGCTCCTGGAGCTAATTAGGAATAACTAGTTCTTCTGTGCGGGACTATCAACTAATCAAGTATTACCTTGACATTGGCGAAATCATCGATGAATATGGATGGAGCCAAGTTTTAAAAAAAAGAAGAAGAAGAACTCTTGTATTTCTATTGCTAGTATTCTTTATAAAAAGAACACAAAGAGCTAAAATTGCCAATCTGGGGAACTATCGGGTTGAATTGAAAAATAATGTTTGTACGCCCGCGCCTATGCCACCGCCCGGTGAAAAACTTACAATACAATAACGTTATGACAAGATTAGATATGATTTCGGCGGTCTCTCCAGTCCTACACCCATGGTGTTAGACGGCACACCAATACCAGTTTGCTCCAGTTTCCGGTACCTCGGCTCTCTTATCCAGGAGGATGGGGAAATCGATCGTACAGTGAAGCACAGAATTGACGCAGGTTGGATGAAATGGCGGCAGGTCAAAGCCACTATATGCGACCCCCAATTTCCTCCGAAACTTAAGGGGAAAATTTACAAGACTGTCGTCAGACCTGCCGTCCTGTATGGACTTTCATGTTTGGCCGTAAAAGCGACGGATGAAAGACAATTGCATGCAGCGGAAATGCGAATGTTAAGATGGATGTGTGGTGTGACAAGAATGGATAGGGTAAGGAACGAGTATATTAGAGGAAGTTTGAAAGTTGCACCAGTGAATGAAAAATTGAGAAGCGAGCGGCTGTCATGGTATGGACATGTTATGAGAAGAGAGGAAAGCAATGTCGTTAGAAAGGTGCAAAGTATGACTGTAGAGGCTTTAAGAAGTAGAGGTAGGCCAAAGAAAAGATGGATGGAATGTGTGAAAGAGGATATGACAAGGAGAGGAGTGAATGAAGAGATGACTTCGGACAGAGGTGTGTGGAGGAGAAAGACTTGTTGCGCCGACCCCAAATAATTGGGATAAGGGCAGGTAGATGATGACAAGATTAGATATGTACTAAAACATCAGGAAATATACCTAGTTGTTAGTATAATTAATTGTACATAGTGTTATCTTAACTTACCACTTTACACAGAACACAAATAAACACAAAAACACAATCTTAAACATCGTCAATACAAGTAACATGTATCGTGTCCGAAAATACACTAATTTTAATTCAAGATTCATCGTCCTATCGTGTGCGAATCTTGCGGGTTATTTTATTTTAAGACTTATTAGGTTCTTAAGGTCAATTACGAAATATAAAACAAACATTAAATCGCACCTAAGGCTTTAGTTTTGCGATGTTTATTGTTAAATATTTAAAGTCTCATTGCTTTATACATATATAACTAATTTTATGTGGTAATAGATTGTAGCTTTTATTATTTTAAAGCAAAATAATGAATCCCTCAGAGCACAATAGAAATACTTACAAAGTCTCCATCACTTTTATTATCTCAGAAATAGTACAGTCAGTAAATATACGTAGTCACATTTAACACCTTTAAGTCACATTTAACATTGTTTGCTAACAGTTGGATCGTTTAGTTAGAACACAATGACACAAACAGTGCGCGTGTGCCGGTGACGTCACAATGAGCGCGATGTGACAATTGGTGACGATGACGACTAATTATCTGTTGATGTGTTGCATTAGTTTTGTTCCAGTTCGGATGTGTTGTCACATTTAATGACAATAACTATAGTTAGGTACTAAGTTAGAAATCTTTGTCTGTACGTTTTAAAATTTAAGTTTAAGACTTTCATATGAACAATTTTTTTTTGTGTATTACTTTACACTAATTTCTTTTCTTTTTCAAGACTACCGCTAAGCACCTACTACTAGATCTGTCTGTATCACCATTAGGTTGACTGGAAGATAATGCCTGTGGAATTAAGTCCCCCATTTTACAATAATTGTGCAAATAGTTTGAAATAAATAAATTTAAAAAACACTATGGATTTTTATTTACAATAAGAATTACAATATACAAAATAAACATAATTATAGACTAAAAATATTTACATTACAAAATATCGTTTAAAAAATCCTCCGCGTCATTGCCATTGGGAAGGTTCCCAGAATGCTGGCTGTGTTGCCACGTTGGATGACGATACTTATTCTTTGGGCCAGAAAATAGCCAGCCTTCTGGTCCTGAGAAGCATCGATTAGGCGTTTAGCAATGTCTCTATAAAGGCGGCGAGCACTCGGACCCCATGACCCCAGTGTCTCAACCCCAAACGGCTCAAATATGTAATCACCTGATAGATTAGCATATTTACGCCGTTTAAGCCGATGCAGCAGCAGGTGCAATGATGCGGGGATACACAAGGTGTACCCAGCCGAAAGCAAGTGGCAATGCGGAAGGTTGTGTCGTCCAACAATGTACCGATGTTGGGCGATGGGAGCGCCTGGATCCATAACCCTGACTCCCATTCTCCAACAGCTAGTAGGCGTGCACACTCTGAAATATTGACAGAAGTGTCAATTAGTGTATTCATTCTCAATTTACAGAGCTGTGAATCCCACAGTCGCTGTGAGCCTAGGCGTGAGGGCAGGTCAGTGTCGGGGCAAGACATACTCCAAGCATATTATGGCATCGGTCTTGCATCGCACCTCGGAATCAATCAGTGTATTTGACAAAATTTTCCTGACTAATTCTTTGGTGCTATGGATCGACGACAGAAATGCTGGCAGACTGACATCTGTGACTCTACGAATACCTAGCCCGCCCAAGCGAACTGGAAGAGACGCTTGGACGTAGGCCCGGTCATTAATATTTACATTTAAAAATAGTATGTACTACTACAATACAAGACATTTGTTTTATTTGGTCTCCATTCTTCTTCTGTGTGTGCGTGTTAGGTTCCGATATTGAACTGAATGGACTTTCTTAAAAATACTTTTTAATTCCAGCTTTTACATCGTTATAATAAATTTCAGATATGATGCATCCGGTGATGTTTGCTCCCAGTTGGGAGAGCATCGTTCGCTCATCTTGGCTTTATTTTTATATATAAAATGATATGATGCACGAAAAGAGTTTTTAAAGTTTTGTAACACTCCACGTCAGCGTTTTATAAACAAAGATAAATTATATTGATGTTATATTAACTTCTATATTTATAATCTCTATATCAAAACATCTATATCTCGAGGTATAATAATATGATTAGATGTCATAAGTAAAGAACGGTATCAATAAAACAGCAAAAATCATGTGTCTGTACATTTAATAAAATTAACAAAAAAAAAAGTACGAATTATATAAAAAGATAAATAAAAGAAAAACGGGTTTTTGAAATCACATCTATCTGTGTACACGTACTACAATATAGGTACTACTGTACATGCTGCCAACTTCCGAAGTTACTGAACGGGTTTTAATGTGGTTTTTACAGGTAGAAAACGCTTTTTTAATATTATTAAGTATATTAGGTTCGCCAAATTCGATTAGACGTCTAGCGATTGTGGGCGACTCTCACAGTACACAATACTATAAAGAATAGGTAATGTAATCCTCAACTTGACGACCTAGGTTGTGTCTCTTCACGCTCCGCTTAAAGAATCCAAGGCTATATGTGGGAAGAAACACAGGCAAGCAGCACAGGTAAGTATCTGTTTCGCATCCATCGTGAGGTCATACCCCAGGTCAACAATGCGAGGCCTCCGACGAAGACAAAGCACTCCACATGTTCAGGGAGTCAGCGCCGGGACCTTAAAGTGGGTCTCACCTAACGTCTTCACTGACCTGACCTTAAAAATATCATCCTTATTATAATTATAAACTACTGCACGCAAGCGAAGCTAAGGACATGAGTTAGTAATATGTCTATAATATACCCCTCTTATCTATCAAGTAAAATATAATAATTGTTTATGTTCTGATATTCATAATTCCACGATCTTATAAATATGTATATAGTTAGTCTTATCTATATTAACGGTAACAAATGTTGATAAAATTGTGTGACATGATACTCGTATGTTTGTTTGATACAATAGTGCATTAAAATTCTACTGATTATCAGCACTTAGTAGAACTTATCTATAACAAAATACCAATTGAATTGAGAACATCTGCAGTGCCACGGTAACTGCTATAGCACAATAATAGTCTTGCCCACTATTACGTAGAACCATAGAGAAATTATAGAACCAACAACCATCATCCACCGAGCCTGTTCCCAAACGCAGTTGGGGTCGACTTTCCAGTCTAACTGCGATTCGGCTGAACTTCGATGTTTTAGAACCAATAACATTACGAAAAAAGTGTGAGTATTTAATGTACCTATCCTGGGGATATAGGCATATTTTATCATAAAATGATATAAAACAAAGAGGTTTCTGTGGTATCTTTAAAACTACGCAACGGATTTTGATGCAGTTTATTCGAATGGATAGAGTGGTTCTCGCGCTAAGGTTTTGTGAATATAATTTGTCAAGCGTGCGAAGCCGCAAGCGTCTGTTAGTAAAAGTATAAATCTGAACAGCGTGTTTGGTTGCACGCCTTAATATCAGAAACTAAATAGTCCAAATCGAAAACTTATTTTGTGTTGAATAGTTAATTTATTAAGTAAGTCTATTATAGGCATCACTATATGACTTATAGGCAGCTATGAAAAATGTTGCAAAATCTAGACTGCCCATTAGTATAATCGTTAACAACACAGTTCGTCCCCTTTAGTTCATAACTGAGCAGAATAAACTTCCAATAGGAGTTTTTTGTACGTTTCCACATTAGCTGAGTAAACCAGTCGAGAATTGGGATCCTCTGATGTAAAGTTATTAGTGTTGATACCTCGTTCAGTCCCTGAAATAGAAATAAGGTAAAATAAGCATGAACGTCCTTAGTTTACTTGCATTGCTTAGCCAAACAATAAACCTAAAATATATTTTTAGTACAAATCGTACACATGTACACATGACTTTTTTTTTGCGGTTCAAACCGAGAACAGTTTACCTACTGTAGTTCCATTTGCTAAAGAATTCTTGTTACATATTTAGTCGGTTGGTTTAGCTGGTATAGCGTCTTCCTTGTTAAAGAAAGACCGTTTGAACTTGGCCTGATGACCTTGAATTTCTGCGATTATAAAAATATTTAGAAAAAAAGTTTAAGTGAACTCGTCGCTTTCAAATACAAATGATATCTATCGAATTTGAGATCCTGAATCATCTGTGTGACAGTGTTGAAAGGTAGTCGTAAAAACACGTCGAATGATGACACAAAAACCGTCTTCAAATTACTGGAAAGGGACCGGAATAGGACCCAATTGAAATGGGACCATGAAAATAAGTACCTTTCGATACAAAAAATATTTCGAAATCGGTTCATCCTGTCGAAAGATATGAGAAAAAAACAGTCTAATTCAGAACCTCCTCCTTTTTTTAAATCTGTTAAAAATGACTCACCGCTTACCCAGTAGTTTTTGAAGATGTTCCAATGTTGCCAACAAGTTAAAAATAATATGGAACATTATGACGGAAAAAATCAGTGGCAAAGGTCATCTGTAGCTTTCTGGTACATCGTTCTCCTTGACGCTGGTCCGATCCCAAGCTTAATAACATTGGTACTGTGTGTCTAGTACCAGTTCCTTACGTTAATTTGCTTGCATTTCACACCAGCGCCCTTAGTAGTAACGTCAGGGAACTGTGTGAAATGTATGGAGGAATACGAAAACGTATTTCGAGCAAATTAACGTAAGCCCTCATAAACAAGGTCTTGATAAAAACTTACCACATAAAAGTATTCCATTCTTAGAATACTTGTATTCTTCTACAATATTGTTGTCCAGGAGAAAAGCTGCCACAGCAGTATCCAGTAGAATCCAACTGTTTTGTGCGTCTGACAAAGATACCCGTTCATATTTATTTAATGCTTGAATTATGGGTGTGTCTATAGCTCCTAAAACATTTAGTCGCCACTCCTGCAATAAATTACAAGTTTTTTTAAATTTTTGGGAACTGTCTGTGTTTCTGTTATTATAAAGTAAAAATGTCCATTATAAAGTAAACAAATTTTATAACGTAAAAAGTCCAATGAAGAAGATTGTCAGGAGCACTTTAAGTTTGGAGCATGAAACTGAAACCAGACATTGTCGTTCTGGTAAGTATTCCCAATGTTTCTGAAAGCGTCAAACTTTTAGCGAAATGTGAACGTATAAAGGTCTGATGAATGAATGGAGATGTTGGTACAGTCCCGTAGCAAAATTCCAGAGTCTGAAAAGATTTATTTCTAGCTATTCCCGTAGTTTGACTAAACGTGTACCTAAGAATACGTACAGGGACTTTACCTTAGATATGTTTAGTGAAGTATAGACTTGAGAAAATGGCACTATTGTTACTTTATCTTTTCTACCATGCTTTGTGGCAATCGAATATGCCTCTGGATCCATGGCTGCGTTAAACTCTGGCTTAGGATATGCCTCACCTGAAATAGGTATAGGTTAAATTTTAGAGCTTTTTTTTTTTTTTTTTTTTAATCCCGCGGCCCAAGGCCGCGGCCGCTCTAACGTCCGTTGCCGGGCATCCCTGGTTACTAGCAGAGGGTATGTCCAGTGGCGCCCGGCGGACTTTGACCACCCCTGTGGTCTCTGCGGGTGTTTGGTCGGGACGAGAATCCCGCGTCATTGGGGTCGGGTTTTATCCCGCGTCAGTGAGTGAATCTGGTTGCGTGCTATGGGGCAAAGGCCCCGCAGCACGCAACCCTTCTAGCCTGCTTCTGTAAGGACGGTGGGTGGCGATCCCGCCGTCCTCAGGCCCCGATCATGGAGGACGATAGTCTTGGGCGTAGTCGCGTAGTCTGGGGCGGCCTGGCCGCCGACTACGGAACTCGGCGGGGAGGGTACGCTCCCTCTCCCTCCCGGCCGCCTCCTTCGCGAGCATGACTTGCTCGCAGAAGGACACGGCCGCGTTCCACCTACTCCCGCTGGATACCATGGCTTGAAGCATGGTCCCCAGCGAGAGGGTATCCACGCCCAGACCCACTACGAGGTCCCGGCGCTGACTCGCCCACGCTGAGCACTCCACCAACGTGTGGAGTGCGGTAAATTTTAGAGCTACAAATTATGCATACATAATAATAATATAAGTCAAGATTTTTTATCAAATCAAAGTTTAGTTGAAGTCTTTTATGCGTCCAAAAAATTCACAAATTGTTGCTGTAATTTCATTGTGTGCCGCCGTGCCAGTCAATGTGCTACTGGCTAGCTGGGAGTGATTTTAAATGTGCATTAATTAATATACAGCGCTCATTTTGGAATGCCACTTTTGGTCATTCATTCAGTCTTGAATTTATATAACTAACTTTCATTATAGTTCATGAACACACATATCACACTTATATCCCCGAAGGGGTAGGCAGAGGTGCCAAGTAAATTTGCCAGTATTTTTAGTCCCACGTAATAGGGGGCAAGCCTATTGCCGTCACTGGGCACACATATAATGGGTTATGTTGATAATGGCGGAATTAATTTAGTACAAGTTAAAAATGTGGCAAAAATTTATATATTTTCCATATATTTTAGAGTTTTCGAAAGTTTTTTCATAAAATCTAAAAATGTCACATGACATGAAGTTCACCATCATTTTAGAGGTCTTTGACCATGCTGTGTTGATTGCATCTGGTCTTGAGTCTCTAATTATTACCGTTCTTGATTTGACCTCGTTTTGACCTTAATCTTGAAACCAAAGGTCAAAGGTCAAGTGCATTTTGGGGTTTTCGACTATGCTAAGTCGATTGGCGTTTACACAGAGTCTCTAGCTCTTACCGTTCTCGAGTTGAAAGTTGTTCACGGACGGACATTACTGTTGTATAAGAGATTTTCGTTTCGAAAACTCTTAACAACTAGCAGCTATATTGTAATTTAAAAAAATCGAAACCCGTTGCATTGAGAGGAAATTTTGATTAAAGGCAACAAAATCTTACGTGCCAGCCGTTATGGCACAGCCAATTAAAGTCCTGGGCGTCTCGGACTATTTAATTCATGAAGCGGTAGTGATATACAGGGTGAATTTTTCAAGTGGGCTTGGATGGCCAAATCCGGTACTATAAGGAATAGCGAAAAATGCTCAAGGGAGTCACGAGCCCGATTTTGATGAAACTTAAAACCTCATCATTAGATTTTTAAAAACCTAAAATCCTAGCTGGGAATCGAACCCATTGATTTAGAAAAAAAATCACATCCTTTATTATTACACCATACGATAGTGTTGCTATAATAAAACAAAAAAAAATAATTAAAGTCGCCTAAGTACAAAATATGCTACAATTACGGCATTTTAGGAGGCACCTGCACCATGCTCAAGCCAGACACTTTTATCATTAAGGTAATCAACTGTCTTAAAATATGCTTTTTGACATAAAGTGGTCTTTATAAAGGTTTTAAATTTATTGTCGGGCATACAAAGGACCGATTCAGGCAATTTATTATAAAAGCGTATACCTTCCCCCTTGAAAGAATGACTTACCCTGCTAAGCCGATAACACGGAGGGAGTAGTTTATTTTTATTACGTAGATTTCTGTCTGTAACGTCACCTTCTTTAGTATACCTAGATATATTTTTCCTGACATACAGTATGTTATCAAATATATATTGGGAAGCTACAGTTAAAACATTAATATCTTTAAATCGCTCCCTAAGAGAATCTCTTTTACCTAAACAATAAATGGCACGGACTGCCCACTTTTGTAGTATTCCAAAGTAGTATTCCATAGGACATCAAGCTATGGAAGTAACCAAAGTAAACTAGCCTAGCAGTAGCTACATCTATCAACTGCCTAATCCGTCTCACAGCATATGCAGCAGAGCTAAGCTTATTAGCTAAAATGGTGATATGGTCACCCCATTTTAATTTAGAATCTATTGTTACTCCTAAAAAGGTAGTATTATTTACAAATTCTAATCTTTGGCTACCCAGCACGACATGGACGTGTGCTTGTCTGACATTGGGTATTGTAAATTTAACGCATTTGGTATTTTCTGCATTCAACAATAAGTTGTTTGTAGAAAACCAATTTGAAATATCATTTAAAATATTATTAACATTATTCGCATCTGTACTATGCCGATTTACTTTGAATATAAGTGATGTATCATCCGCGAACATTACTATGCCAGCTTGTGCCTCGATCATGCAAGGCAAGTCATTAACATAAACCAAGAAGAGAAAAGGCCCTAGAATTGATCCCTGAGGTACGCCTATTTTGACGTTAGTTCGGTTTGACTTAACGTTGTTCACATGAACAGTCTGCAGCCTATCTGTCAGGTAAGATCTTAATAGTTCTAAGGATTTTTTGTCAAAACCATACCTACGTAACTTTAGCAAAAGTGTCTGATGGTCAACACAATCAAATGCTTTAGACAGATCGCAGTATACGCCAATGGCATCCTGCGATCCCTCCCATGCGTCGTAAATTAAGCAAACGAGGGTTACTCCCGCATCGGTGGTAGATTTTCCGCGAGTAAAGCCAAATTGTTGGCTGTGGAAAAGATTGTTGGTCGTGAAGTGGACTTGCATTTGATTTAGCATCACTCTCTCAAACACCTTACTCAGAGCTGGCAAAATAGAAATGGGGCGGTAGTTACCAAGTTCTGACTTAGATCCCTTCTTAAATAATGGTATTAGTCTACTATTTTTAATTAGTTTAGGGAACATACCTTCATCTACACATTCATTAAAAATTAGTGCCAAGTCAGGTGCAATGATATCAATTACATTACTTATTAAGTTAACTGATATGCCCCAGTGATCTTCCGACTTTTAATTTTGAGATTTTTAAATGCTTTCAAGATGTCACTGGGGTCGATATGTTTGAAGTTAAATTTAGATGAAGAACCAATATTACTTTCGAGAAGGGCCACAGCACTGTGGGCACATGAATTAACAGAAGAAGTGACTTTAAATGGAATGTTGGTAAAATAATTTTCAAATTATTTTACCAACAAAACAAATTCAAATGCATTTACAATACCTTTCGGAGAGGTTATATTCTTGTTTTCTAATTTAATTTTAGTAACAGTACCCTCACTTTACATTTACCTCACTCTTTGTTTATAACTTTCCATGTTTCTTTTATTTTGTTAGGAGCCTCAATTATTTTCCTTTTCGTGTGAATGGATTTAGCCTGTTTACATACTTTTTTGAATACTTTGGAGTAATTCCTAACATATTAAATGAAGATAGTTATGAAAGTGAAAGAAGTATGCCAGGATCGTAGCAAAGCGGAATTCCATAGTTTCTGCCTACCCCCATGGGAAAGAGGCGTGACCATATGTATGTATGTATGTAATAAAGTGGAAGTTACTCACTGTAAATGTGTCCAGCACCAATATATAGCTGCGACAACCTACCAATAAAGTCTGGGTCTAATGATGCGGCTAATGCTATATTCGTACTTGGACCTGTCGACATTATTATTAAGTCACCTGAAATCCAACGAAAACTATTAATACTGACAATCGAAAATAGGAGTTACCCGCAACCCCTCCAACATCATCATCATCCACCGAGCCCTTTTCCAACGCAGTTGGAGTCGGCTTTCCAGTCTAACTGCGACTCGGCTGAACTTCGATATTTTCCGTGAATCGAAGTTCTGTAGTTAGACTGGTAGGATTTTTGTTTAAGAGCTCCAATTACTCCTAACTGTGCTGCGCCTAACTGCGCCAATGTAACGTATGGAATGAAACACGGACTAATGCTGACTGGCTGACGTGTATTGTTAATATTCACACATAGATATAAAGGTACAAACACAACACTAACGACTGCCATAGATGTTTGTATGACAACCAGTGATCATGCCGGTCGTCTTCTTTTAGGTAGTAGAAGGGACTTTGTAAGTAAAAACTCTTGAACTATCACTTCTTTGGTTTACTTTCTTGGAATAATTAAGATTACAAAGAATATGATGTTGACAGTACAGAGCTTCACTACGTAATGACTAAAATTCTGCTAAAAGGTCACGCGCAATCACGCATGGCTGTTGCATTGCTATTCAAGAACTAGCGTTTCTTGAATAGCGTTGCAGACGGCCTGAACATATTCCCGGCCTGAACATCGTCCCGGCCCTCGAAAGCTTCTGGCTTTTGAGTTTGTGTGACATCCGCAGTATGTAACGGGTAGAGGGTATGGACAGTCCTACGTATGATGCCCTTAACAGTGTAGACATCAGCAACTCTTGCATCGCCATCGGATCCAACATATAATTTATGAACGCGACCCATTCTCCATTTCAAAGGAGGCAAACTGGGCTCCTTGATCGCCACCAAATCGCCTTCGTGGAGTGCTTCTTGATGCGTTCGCCACTTGTTTCTTTGTTGCAGTTCACTTAGGTATTCTTTTCTCCATCAATTTAAAAGTGCTGCCGCATCTTCTCAATAAGTCTGTATCTATTTAGTCTGCCTGCATTGACATCTAACAGACACTCGGTTGGTAATGACGTGAGAGATTTGCCGATTAAGAAGTGCGCTAGAGTCAAGGGATGAAGGTCGTTAGGATCGGATAATAGAGGAGATAATGGGCTAGAATTGAGGATTGCCTCAATATGTGTGAATAAAGTTGACAATTCTTCGAACGTCAAATGTTTATCGCTATACGAGTCAAGTGGTACTTGGCGGCCTTAATTCCCCGTTACGTGAGCGAAGATAACAAACTGGTTTTGTCGCCAAGCAGCCGGCGGCCACCCGCTGTTGTTATTACAGACACAGTTCAGACACTCCCAGCTCCCCTATTTGAACGCAGTCCAAGCTTCTGACTGCTGTATGCACCTGGAATGTTCGGCAGGTAATGTAAGAACAATGTTCGGGAAAAGATCTTAAGTTGAAGACACCTTTATAAGTCGCAAATAAAAGACAAAGAATGTAGGTAGTTAAATCGTTTGAACCAAAGATAGTTATAGTACCTACCTAATGTTTAGTATAGGTACTTAATAACTGACTTAACACGGTTTTTTATTATATTTAGTATGAAATTGGAAAAAAATATTTAATTTTTTCACAATGAGCCTACCTTACTTTTGTATATAACAATTTTATTGACTTTATTCACACAAATTAAAGCAAGTAGGAAGGATAGAATTAGAGAAAAAATTGTTCCAACACTTCCCTCGGAATAGTAGCTGCAGCTGATTACTGGCGGATTCCTGAAGGATGAGTCCGTCTCAAATTTGTTACCGTTGTTTCAGGGTCATGTCAGGGTCGCCATATGATTACGTCGGTCGTCTTCTTTTAGGTAGTAGAAGGGACGTTTTAAGTAAAACTCTTGAACTATCACTTATTTGGTTTAGTTTTTTGGAATAATTAGGATTACAAAGAATTGATGACAGTACAGAGCTTCACTACGCAATGACTAAAATTCTGCTAAAAGGTCACGCGCAATCACGCATGACTGTTTCATTACTATTAAAAAAACGTTAGGCGTTGCAGACAGCCTGAACTACCAGAACCGACGGCTTAACATGCTTTCCGAGGCACGGCGAGGTCTGAATGTCTTAAGAAATGGTCACCCATCCAAACCGGTCAGGCCAGATGTTGTTTAACCTTTGCAATCTGTTAATCTAGGTTACAACAAGACCACGAGCCCCTCCATCTTAGCTAAAAGTGTTTGTTGTTTGTGTTAGGTGTGAGTTCACGGCAGCAGTGTGGTAGGGGATTCAACTCACGTCATAGAAACCCAGTGTCACCACGCTTCGGACGCTTCTCCTTGTGAACTCTTTCGTTCTTTTTATCTTTATTCTTAGAACTAGAAAGTTACCTTTATACTTCTTTGAAAAGTAAATAAAAGCCTCAGCAGCATGTTCTTTCCCGAGTGTAAGGGAGTTTGTATCTGTCTGCTGTTTTCCATCATCTCCCAAGCCATCATAGCCGAAATAATGATCTGATTTTATTCCTTTGATTAGAGCTTCTTGCGCTCCTCTGTAAACCGGTATCTGGAATGGAATGCATACATTTTGAGAACCTTTGTTTTGAATGCAGCTAAAAGTCTGAAAATTATTAGAGTAGACTGGGTACGGTTGTGATAATTTTGGTTTGTCTTCCTCTTTATAATATAGTAGTACATGGGGCACACTAAAAGTTTTGCACTTCTAGCTAATCGGAACTATATTTGAATTTCGAATGTTATATTTTTTTAAATGTTGCAACCTCCTTATAAATAAAAAATAACAATTGGCGGGAAATCATTTGTCAATTGTTTATTATCACACATCAAAGTGCATACGGCAACGAAAATGGAATTAAGTCGAAAAGATTTTAGAGCGATGACTTGTAATGATTTTAAAAATTAATTTTTCTCTCCGCAAGACTGTGCCGCTCGTCTTCAAAATGCAGGCGATGGTTTGCTGAATTTGAGAGGGGTCGATTTTCTTTACATGACGAATTTCGTGAAGGGCGGCCTTCAACTACCGTCAACGAAAATAATGTGGCTACTGTTAAGCGGTTAATTGAAGAAAACCCGCGGATTACCTATGAGACAATTCGAGGACTATTGGGGATTGGTATGAGTCAAATCCAGAAAATTTTACACGAAGAATTAAAAGTTCAGAAACTTTGTTGTCGTTGGATCCCTCATGAACTGACAGCGGAGCAGAAGCGGGCTCGCGTGGAATGGTCCTCACAGATGCTATTGAAGTACGACCACGGACATTCTAATGCTGTTTATGGTATTGTCACAGGAGACGAAACGTGGATTTATTGATTTGAACCCGAAAAAAAACAGCAATCTAGTGAATGGGTGTTTGAAAGTGAGAACAAGCCAACAAAAGTGAGGCAGGCGAGAAACGTTGGTAAAAAAATGATCGCGTTTTTTTTCTCAGTTACGGGTCCCATCTCCGCCATTCCACTTGAAGATCAAAAGAGTGTTAATGCCGAGTGGTATTCTACCATTTGTTTACCCAGGGTGTTAGAAAAAATTCGCGAAAGACGATCCAAAAGCCGCGTTCTCCTACATAATGACAACGCTTCTTCACACACGGCCAACAAAACAAAGTAAGTACAACTCGTCACCCATCCTGCGCATAACCCCGACCTAGCACCCTGTGATTTCTGTATTTTCCCCAAAATCAAAGATTTGATGAGAGGTTTCCCTTTTACCAACTCCGAAGAGGCAGTGATAGCGTTCAATCAGCACGTAGAAAACATGCCTTCAGATCTGTGGTCCTCCTGTTTTAAAAAATGGTTCGATCGCATGAAAAAATGTTTAAAATGTAAAGGAGAGTATTTTGAAAAGCAATAAACATAATATTTTGGTTTTAACATGTTGTGTTTTAAGTTACGCATAAAGTGTGACCTACGTACTACGTGACTACCTACTTTAACACAAGTTACCAAGTGTTTCGTACAAAAATAATAATTTTGACGTGTTGCACGTTTCACCAAGAATCATCATCAAAAAGGAGTATTTTAGGCTACACTGTTTAAAACCAACCAGCCGTTTTATACCCTTAACAGTATAAACAATGCAATGGTAAGTAAAATGTTTTAAAAAATGTTTTAAACCTTTTAAATTTGGAATAGCATTGTTTTCCGCAGAATTAAAAAAGACAACAAAACGTCGACAATTGTTTCGCCTCTAAACGAGGCATTATCAAGACTGTCTCAGAGAGAACAGCCTTTTTTTTTTTTGCACCCCTAAACGCTTGCACTCTTGATTGAACCAAAGATTTTGACTTGCTGTTCTGTGGAGTTTGATCAATTTTATGTATAGTTTGGCCTGGATAGTGATGCTCACTGATCTTAAATATTGGATAGAATCAGGCGTTACTTGGCGAAAATCCATGACAAAGCAATGGTAAGTAAAATGTTTAAAAAAATGTTTTAAACCTTTAAATTTGTAATAGCATTGTTTTCCGCAGAATTAAAAAAGACAACAAAACGAGGCATTATCAAGACTGTCTCAGAGAGAACTGTTCTCAGTCTTGTACAAATTTAAAAGATTTAAAACATTTTTTAAAACATTTTACTTACCATTGCTTTGTCATGGATTTTCGCCAAGTAACGCCTGATTCTATCCAATATTTAGTATAAACAATTATTAATTTAGTTAGTTCTTTTTGGACATTCTTACACAACGTGCAACGTCATCTAGCTTTAATTATCTGTCTAGACGACTGATTAACATACTTATATATTTCTAAATACATACATAATATACATAGAAAAAACCAAAACTCTGAAATAAACATTTTGTGGGTCACACAAATAATTGATTTGGCCCGGAATCGAACTTAGGACCTCAGGGAAGGCAGTCGCATACACATACCACTGCGCCCTGTTAACTAATAACTGATACATATGTTTGTTTTTACACACGCACCACAGAAATAATTAGAATCTTATTGATACCCTACTTACATCAGATCTATTACACAGTTTGAGGATTCTTGCAGTGTTGATAAATGATTGACTTTCATTTACATTACCGAACGAAGTAGTAATGCCAACTACCTTTGGTCTGTAATAAAAAGGGTACTATTTAAACGAGTGACTGTAATACTAAGTGAGCGTATACTATTACTACCTAAGTGAGCGAATTATAAAACGATGGAATGATATTATATCCGTGCGACCACATTACTAAGTGAGCGACCAGAAATACAGAGTGAGCGATTGACTGCGAGTGACGAGAAATTACTAAGTGAGCGACTGACTATACTAAGTGAGCGACTCAAAACATTTGAGCGATGCAAGTCGTTTCTGGCACTCGCCGGCCGCTACCGCGGCACCGCTCGCTTCGCTCGCTCGGCTCGTGCGTAGGAGGTCACAGTTTTATCCTAACCTACCCATTTTGTTTAAAGAAGAAATTAACCCTCTCTGTATTTCTAGTCGCTCACTCTGTATTTCTAGTCGCTCACTTAGTAATGTGGTCGCACGGATAGAATCTTATTTGATCGTTTTATAATTCCTCTAATTAAAATACACGTCAAAAATTGACCCAGCAACCGACTTCAAAGTACCGAAATGGGACCAAATAAAAAACATACAGTCGAATTAACCTGATAAAAACATTTAAGGTGTACCATGTTACACTGAGTGCAGTGCATTTTGTCAAACGGCTACCAAAGATGTTCCACTATACTCACATTTGTAAATTTGAAATGTTGCAGGGTTTAAAAGTTAAGTATGCTATTTTTCATCCCGATAGCCCATAACCTTACGGCGTGTTATAACCATAAGTATAAATAATTTTATTAATACAGTCGGTGTATTGGAACACCTTTGATAAAGGTCAAACCACAAACTGGTTAAGTTGATAAGCGATATCTGCTTTATGAAGAATACTTTTGAACTTGATTTTACAAGAGATAATATTTTGAGAATATAATGTTTTGCTAAGGTAATGTTTTGCGAATGTAATATTTTGAGAATATAATATTCTGAAAAGTAAGCGATAAAAACAGTGGAAAAATAGTAAAAGTGAATTTGTTTCCTAAGTAATAATGTACTTATAATACACTCACCCATTAAAGTATTTCTGATACAATACACTCATAGTTATAGCCCAAGCATCGTCAGCGCCACCATCATGATCTATGACGAGTTTCAATCCGGTTTTAGATGGTGAACAAGCAGGTTTGCGGTTTTCACAGCTTAAATGTTAATAAACAATGTTATTTAAATGTTGGCATTCAAGTCCAACTAGTCTTAGTGACTACTTTTCGTATTTCTCTTCATCACTGAACATAGCTTGCTATACTCATTTTTTTTAATACGAGTATAAAGATTATAAAAGTGACGTCAGATGGAAAGAGGAGGTCTAGCGATACAGGACGATTCTCATAGTACCAATATCGCTCAATTCTATTGAGAGTGAACCTCAAGTTGACAGCCTAGAGATTCACGCACCACTTGAAGATCCCTACATCCCAAGTACTTTATTCTTTTTTTTTAAATAACTACACTCACACACACACACACACACCACATAAACATACACAAATCACACCTATATCCTCAAGAAAGGGTAGACAGAGGCATTTAAAACGCCCACATTTTGCCCGATATTTTACTGATAGCCTTTTGAAAACCTTAAGCACAAAATTAAGATATCTACTACCTTTATTTGAGGCGTTGAGTATATGTATTTGCCAGAGCTGTTCATTGCCGCAGACGTGACTATGCCCAGGACTATCGACCTCCATGATCGGAGCCTGAGGACGATGGATTAGCAATCCACCGTCCTTACGTAAGCAGGCTAGAAGGGCTGCGTGCTGTGGGGCTTCACTCCACACACGCCTTTACTCACCGACGCGGGCAAACCCGACCCCAAAGATGCGAAGTAGGGTGTTACGCCGCATCTACCACCACGCAGCGGCCACACAGGTGACCAAGGTCCGCCGGGCGCCACTGGGAATTCTCTCAGTGCTTACCCGGAGGTGCTCGGCAATGGACGTAGGCGCGGCTTGGCTGCAGCCCAGGACCACGGATTTAGAAAGAAGAGCTGTTCATTATGTGAGGATACAATTTACCCCTGAGTTATGTACTAAATAAAAAAATGGATCTACTTTTACTCAGGTCGTCTACAGTGTTGACAATAAAAAGAAAAGTAAAGTCTTACCTTCCCAGCAAGGCCAACATAAATACCGCGTTATATATTTGGAATGAATTCATAATTAAATGTACGAATAGTTAAAGACAAAGAAAGACCTTTAAATAACACGTTGAGTTGAAAACAGATAAGAACTGTTACTGACAAAATGTTACTGATATTATTTGTAACTAAATAACAAAGAAATAAAATTAAAAGGAAAGTTTGTAACTATAGCTAGTTTTTTTTTAACTTAGTCATAAATAATACATCGAAAATATGTATTCATTTCAAAACAAATAGTAGGTAGTTGATAGTCAAGCAGTAATCTCACTACTGCAAACAAGTTATCAATATCATGAGATAAAATTAACTTTTAAACTTTGTGTAGTTTACTTAGCATCTGAGCTTCATATTTGATTTCATACACGCACAACACAGAAATAAATGTGATTGTCTGAAATACAAAAATAATAAATTTTGAATTATATTTGTAAACATACCGACGTATAAACTCCCATAGAACTAAAACGCTACAAAGTTTGTTATATAGCCCAAGCATCGTCAGCGCCACCATCATGATCTATTACGAGTTTCAATCCGGTTTTAGATGGCGAACAAACAGGTTTGCGGTTTTCACAGCTTAAATGTTAACACGTTGAAGGACACTCGGCTCCCATCGATAATTAGTGATATGACACAGTCAACTTCCATACAAAAAAATTAGACGGCGGCGGCGGTGGAGGTCCTGTTGAGGCATTCCTCGATGATCACCGATTTGATCATCACCAAAACAGTGCTCACCGAAACTATTTCTCATTGCTCACCAGAGGTGTTGATCGTTAAAATTTTTAATATTATTAAAATTTTCTATTCCTTGATGATCACCAACCAATATCATTGACATAGTGCAGGGACTATATAAAAATATCGACAGAAGAAAACATTTATATTGAATAAGACTAACTTCATGTATGTACATACATACTTTCTTTTATATAATAATAATATTAACATGTGTACAAATATTTTCATTTTGTTCAGTACTTAGTAGTGGTATAACGTATACGTAGATCACACTATAAGTTTTGCGTAACTTAAAAAAACAACATGTTCAAACCAAAATATTAAGTATATCGCTTTTCAAAATACTCTCCGTTACATTTTAAACATTTTTTCATGCGATTGAACCATTTTTAAAACAGGAGGACCACAGATCTGAAAGCATGTTTTCTACGTGCTGATTGAACGCTATCACTGCCTCTTCGGAGTTGGTAAAAGTGAAACCTCTCATCAAATCTTTAATTTTGGGGAAAATACAGAAATCACAGGGTGCTAGGTCGGGGCTATGCGCAGGATGGGTGACGAGTTGTACTTTTTCGGAAGCTTAAAATGACTTTGTTTTGTTGGCCGTGTGTGAAGAAGCGATGTCATGATGTAGGAGAACGCGGCTTTTGGGTCGTCTTTCGCGAACTTTTTCTAACACCCTGGGTAAACAAATGGTATGATACCACTCGGCATTAACACTCTTTACATCTTTAAGTGGAATTGTACAGATGGGACCCGTAGCTAAGAAAAAAAACGTGATCATTTTTTTACCAACGTTTCCCGCCTGCCTCACTTTTGTTGGCTTGTTCTTACTTTCAAACACCCATTCACAAGACTGCTGTTTTTTTTTTCGGATTCAAAACAATAAATCCACGTTTCGTCTCCTGTGACAATGTCATAAACAGCATTAGAATGTCCGTGGTCGTAATTCAGTAGCATCTGTGAGCACCATTCCACGCGAGCCCGCTTCTGCTCCGCTGTCAGTTCATGAGTGATCCAACGACAACAAAGTTTCCGAACTTTCGATTCTTCGTGTAAATTTTTCTGGATTTGACTCATACCAATCCCCAATAGTCCTCAAATTATTTCATACGTAATCCGCGGGTTTTCTTCAATTAACCGCCTAACAGTAGTCACATTATTTTCGTTGACAGCAGTTGAAGGCCGCCCTTCACGAAATTCGTCATGTAAAGAAACTCGACCTCTCTCGAATTCAGCAAACCATCGCCTCACGGTGCTCAAATAAGGTGCTTCTCTCCCAAAAGCATTATGAAGACGAGCGGCACAGTCTTGCGGAGAGAGAGAACTTTTAAAATCATAAAAAATCATCGCTCTAAAATCTTTTCGACTTAACTCCATTTTCGTTGCATACGTAGAACTGTGATGTGTGATAAAAAACAATTGACAAATGATTTCCCGCCAATTGTTTTTTTTTATTACTAAGAAGGTTGCAACGTTTAAAAAAATATAACATTCGAAATTCAAATAGTTCCGATTAGCTAGAAGTGCAAAACTTTTAGTGTGCCCCATGTATGTGTAATGTAGTGGCATAGGTATTGTGTTTTGTAAATGTATTGACTTATTGTATGTTAGCAGCAGAGTGAAAATTTTAACTGTCAGGCGGACGGACGGGCAGCGGAACCTTAGTAATAGGTTTCCATTAAACCCTTTGGTACACGTTATTACATTTTTAGGGTTCTGTGGAAAAAGGGTAAAACGGGAACCCTATTACCGAGACTTCGCTGTTTACATTATTGTGAAACGAATATATAGTACCTCATTTTGAGGCAAATTGACGGTTAGATCATTTTGCACTAAATTTTGTATACTTTTTACTTGTGTGATGGAATTGAAGATATATTAAATAACGTGTTTCTCTACATATTATGTTATTGTTTATTACTATATAATATGTGAAGTGGTTATCGTACTCGGCTTGACTGACTCGATGAGTCAGTCTCTGGTTACAAGCAGAACGTATTTCCAGTGGCGCCCGGCGGACTTTGACCACCTCTGTGGTCTCTGCGGGGGTTGGGTCGGGATGACAATCCTGCGTCGTTGGAGTAGGGTTTTATCCCGCGTCAGTGAGTGAATCTGGTTGCGTGCTATGATAGATACTTGATAGCCGATGGAACTTCGGACCACATTTCCGAAGTTTGGTCCCCAAGGTGACACAGGCATCGATCGCGAAAGCGCGACCGTGGTCTCCAGAGGGAGTAGGTGGAACGCAGCCGTGTCCTTCTGCGAGCAAGTCGTGCTCGCGAAGGAGGCGGCCGAGAGGGAGAAGGAGCGTACCCTCCCCGCCGAGTTCCGTAGTCAGCGGCGAGAGCGCCGCAGACTCATCTACGCCCAAGACCATCGACCTCCATAATCGGGGCCTGAGGACGGCAGGATTGCCACCCGTCGTCCTTACAGAAGCAGGCTAGAAGGGTTGCGTGCTGCGGGGCCTTTGCCTCATAGCACGCAACCAGATTCACTCACTGACGCGGAATAAAACCCTACCCCAACGACGCAAGATTGTCATCCCGACCCAACCCCCGCAGAGACCACAGAGGTGGTCAAAGTCCGCCGGGCACCACTGGAAATACGTTCTGCTTGTAACCAGAGACGCCCGGCAACGGACGTTAGAGCGGCCGCGGAACTAAAAAAAAAAAACTACATAGTTTATCAATTTGCGTATTCCATTTTAACGTACTTTCTATGTTAATACCTAAAAATTTAGTGTCATGTGTTTCATGTATACTACCATGCCATTATAATTAAATTTTAAAGCCATACTTTGACTTTGTCTTTGTGTAAAATTCATAATAGAAGTTATATTTAAATTTATAACTAAATTATTACTTTGCAACCAATTTATTGTTGAAATTATGTTTAAGTTGATATCATCCTCAAGTGTGTCCAAATTATTACTATTGAAAATTAAAGTACTGTCGTCCGCAAACATTACCATTGGAAAAGTGGCTGCCATTGGAAAGTCATTGATGTAGATAATGAAAAGTAGAGTCCGAGAACGCTACCTTGAAGCACTCCATATTTTATATATTGTTTACTGGATTTGAACACAGTATCATTCTTATCACATATTTTGTTAATCA
Source organism: Nudaria mundana (assembly GCA_963556515.1). Lineage (NCBI taxonomy): Eukaryota > Metazoa > Arthropoda > Insecta > Lepidoptera > Erebidae > Nudaria > Nudaria mundana. Next base: position 5,458,446 of record OY748289.1, on the reverse strand, counting down.
TTGTCGTTTGTTGCCTATTACTAAGATACGATTCGATTAGTTCTGATGTATTGCCTCTAATGCCATATGCATTTAGTTTTGCTATTAGAATTGTATGGTCTACATAATCAAAAGCGCGCGTCATATCCATATAAAGGGCAAGTACCGGCTGTTTTTTATCCATTCTGTCCATAACCATATTTAAAAAGTCGTAGATAGCCATATCGATTGACTTACCCTTTCTAAAACCCTTTTGGTTGTTTACTAAAATGTTATACTTTTCGAATAAGGATATAGACTATTGTAAATGACCTTTTCAAATACCTTCGCAAATATGGTGCTATAGGTCCATAGCACGATATGTCGTCTTTGTCACCTTTCTTAAAGATTGGTTTTATAACCGTAATTTTTAAGTTATCCGGAAATACGCCGTAGCTAACGCAATTATTAACAATATAGCTTAGAACTGGTGCAATTATAGTACAGTCAGCTACAGAGAAAAGGAACCCCCTTTGATAATGACATGAAAGCATTAAAGTTTTTTGAATCAGTGTGTATATGGCATGTTGGTCTAGAGGTTATGACCGCTGCTTTGTGGACACCTCGGACAGCCGAGGTTCAAATCCTCGGACACAAGTTCTTTTTTTATTCATATAATTATTTTTTTATTTTCTTAAGCACTTTTTGTTAATTAAAATAAAATAAAATAACGTTTATTATCTTTGAAATTTTCAGAAAATTATTTAGATTCGTCAAAAGTTGGTGTGACTCTACCGAGGGTTCCAAAATGCAACGAGACTGAGAAGAGCCCTCAAGAAACTCAGTTCGGCTTATTTCCAAAATATTTCATCTTAAATCTAATACAGAGTTATTTAGAAAGGAGCAATTCGTGTTAAAACCAGGCAGCCTTGTCATCTAAGAAATCATTAATACTATAATAAGCTTTATGGCACAATTTACGTTTTATTAGTTTTTTAAATTTATTAACAGATAAATTTGCTATTTCGGTTGTCAATGTATTATACATTCGAATAAAGTTCCCCGCAAAAGAATTACTCACTTTATGAAGCCTAAATTTAGGAACAGCCAGTTTATCCTTATTTCTTAAGTTTAGATTATGATTATCACTATTTTTCACAAATTTGCTTTTGTTCTTGTGGGTATACAATAAAATTTCATAAATATACTGTGAATACACTGTAAGGATGTTAATATGCTTAAACTTATCTCTTAATGACTCCCGAGACCCCATTCCATAGATAGTCCGGACAGCCCTCTTCTGCAACACAAAGATGCATTCGATATCGGCAGCGTTACCCCACAGTAGTATGCCATATGTCATGATACTGTGGAAGTAGCTGAAGTAGACAAGACGCGCCGTTTTAATGTCTGTAAGTTGTCGGATCTTTTTGACATCATAGGCTGCTGAACTAAGCCTGGCCGAAATTTTCCCGATATGAGGCCCCCATTGCAATTTGGAGTCTAACGTTATGCCCAGAAAGACAGTGTCATCGACCAATTCTATTATATCATCCCTAACCTTAACACTGGTTTTAACAAGTCTTACATTAGGTAAGGTGAATCTTATACATTTAGTTTTATCTTCATTTAATAATAAATTATTAGCACAAAACCAGTGATTATATTTAAGGAATCAAATTTTATAGTAGGTATGAGGTTTGTAAGAAAAGATAGGCTTATTGCATAAACAATATTAATTTATTTCTCGAATTACATTTCTAGGTTTTTTTCTTTCCTCTTTCCATTCCTGGTTGAGTATACAGTTTTTCTATCTGAGTTAAATTGGGGTTACGTATTTTTAAATTTTACCTGACCTAAATTTATTGACAAAATACAATACCCTAAGTGAAGTATAAAATGTTTACTTAATATACTGAATATCGCCGCGTCACATGACTCACGAATGACGTCACGTGATGCGATCGTTCGCTGAGCTGCTTCATATTAATTTGTAATTTTCTGATATTTTTCGTCTTTCGGCTCAATTGTATACCAAGATACAATTTACTCACAAAAAATACCACATTAATTTATGTGCTTTTTGAGGATACGATCGCATCTCCAGCGCCAGCCGATCACCTAGGCTCACTTGATAATAATGGCGAAAATATGAATAGCATTACTCCTTTTATCGAACAAAGTTGATTCCGGTGTAATTTTCTAGACCTTAAGGTTTAAATTTCAACTTCCAACATATGTGATAATAATAACTGCTCAATAGACTAAACGATAAGGTTGAATTTAGTATAGATTTCTCGTTTAGTTCAATAGATTACGCTTGATACAGCTTGTTGCACTACCGTCATGTTTTACTTCAAAAACTTATCTGCTGTATGAGCTGCGGCTATAGTATTATAATATCTGTGACAGCGCGATAAGGTTGCAATTAGAATACTTCTTTGCCTTATTTACTAAACTGTGATTGAAGGTAACTTTATAATTCGTAGTAATTTGCATTGGTGTTAATCCTCCTCGTAATATTATTCAATTTATTAAGTTTTTGATCAGTTTTTTGAGTAAATTGAAAGTATGGTTCGATTAACAACATTTTTGAAAGCTAAAATTATTGTTCTGGGAGCAATAACAAAGCATAAAGAAAATAGCACGAGATATGTGCATAACGGTAAGAGTTACGATAAAAATATTTTAAATACCTATTTATTGCTTAATCATGTTACATTTTCATTTACAAGTTAGTTTTTTGGAATTTCTTTTATTTATTATAATTTTCATTACAGAGAAATACAGTGCGTAGATGGATTCGAAGGTATCAAGCGACGGGTGATATAAAATGGGAACGCCAGCCAGAAAGATTCAACTTACTGACGATCATCGCACCAACCGAGTAAATTTTGCTACTCGTTATTTAAATTTCGACTGGGAAAACGAAATTGTTATATTTACCGACGAAAAATGCTTTAATTCAGATAGGGATGGCCGAAAAAAATTATGGAGAAGAAGTGGCCAACGGTTCAACCCTAAAAACGTATTTGACTTGAACAAGCGGGCGGTTAACATTAGGTAAGTAAATGATTATATTCTTTAACATAAAATAAATTAATAATAACATAAAACTGATACATACATATATCAATATATTTATAAGTATATATATATATATATATATTATATTTCAAAGTATTATTGCTGTTGACATTGACTTACATATTGCAACAGATTTGAAAAGGTTTATTATTTTAGGTTACTGGGGATGGATGTCTTCAATGGGCCCAGGCGAGCTAGTGGAAATAGGTGGCCGCATGAACAGTGAGCGATACCTTGAAGTGTTGAATGACGTAATGCTGCCTTCAGTGCGGGTCGCATATCCAGAAGGACAAATTTACCTGGTTCAGGATAACTCTTCAGTGCATCGGTCCCGAATTGTGCAAGACTGGCTAAATGCACAAGAAGAAATAACGGTGTTTGAGTGGCCGGCTAAAAGCCCGGATCTTAACCCTATAGAAAACTTATGGGGTCAGATGGTTTTAAACTGGGACTCAAGTTAAATAAAGACAAAAAAAAAATTGGATGAAGAGGTAAACAGAACTTGGGAACTAATGCGAAATAGTGCCGCATGTTTTAATATGGTGTCGGGTATGAAAAGTCGTCTTCAAGAAGTGATAGACAGTGAGGGCCATCCTCTCCGTTATTAAGTCAGTTTATTGATTCTTACCCAGGACAAATCTTTGTGTGCTGTACACGATTATTTGTTAAGTGTCTGGGTGTAATTAATCTAAAAAAAAATATTCAAAATAAGTATTATATCCGTTGTCTAGTATCCATATTACATTAAGGTGCTAATTTTAGGCTAGATGACGCTGTGTATAAAGTCTCCTAACATTCATAAAAATAATATTATATTATTAATACCTAATCCCATTAAAGGTTTTTGTTTACAAGTTTAGTAATCTTCTAATGTGTTAACGATGCATCATCTGACCTCACATATTTTTCTAATGTTGTGTAAAAGGGTTACCTACTTATCAGAAAATGTGATCAAAGAGGAAGATGTTTATTGCAATACTGTTATAGTTTAGCACGTTGGTTCTTTCTTTGTGATTCACAGGAACAAATAACATTTCATTTTTCAATCATTCTTTTATATTCAAAGATTATACAGAGTGTAAAATATTAATGTTTGCAACTTTAAATAAATAAGTAAATAAATATTGTAGTTATGTTTCTTGAATTATCTAATATTAAGTAAACATTTTATACTTCACTTAGGGTATTGTATTTAGTCAATAAATTTAGGTCAGGTAAAATTTAAAAATAAGTAACCCCAATTTAACTCAGATAGAAAAACTGTATACTCAACCAGGAATGGAAAGAGGAAAGAAAAAAACCTAGAAATGTAATTCGAGAAATAAATTAATATTGTTTATGCAATAAGCCTATCTTTTCTTATAAACCTCATACCTACTATAAAATTTGATTCCTTAAACATTAATTAACAAAAAGTGCTTAAGAAAATAAAAAAATAATTATATGAATAAAAAAAGAACTTGTGTCCGAGGATTTGAACCTCGGTTGTCCGAGGTGTCCACAAAGCAGCGGTCATAACCACTAGACCAACATGCCATATACGCAATGATTCAAAAAACTTTAATGCTTTCATGTCATTATCAAGGGGGTTCCTTTTCTCTGAAGCTGACTGTACATGCGATTTTTATTACTTTAGTGCATATGTCGTCAAATCCAGTACTAGCCGTGTTTTTTAGAGACAAGATAATGTCATGTACGTCTTGTGGAATTGTTGGCTGCATGAACATTGAAGACACGCGTTGGCTTATGACTGGTTTCCTGTTTAGAGTTATACCTGCTATTGGTTGTACCTGGTTTACAAATTTATTATTGAAAGCTTCAGCTATTTCTAGGCGATTCGTCAAGATTTTATCATCCAATTTTATTCGCGCTTGATACTCTGGGGGTAATTGCTGTCTATTTCCATAAAAAACCTTCCATGCTGCCTTGCAAGTGTTTGCTGAGGATTTAATTAGATGGTTATTTTGCGCCATCTGGGTTAGGTGAATAATTTTTTTCAACGCACTAGAAATCCTCTTAAACCTGTTCCTATTTTGTAAAGTAGGTTTCGGCCTATACTTCGTTAGTAATTCACGTTTGCTCTTAGAACAAGCCCTAATGCCATGACTTATCCATCTAGGCTTACATACAGTGTTTATACGTACCGTAATCACGTATTGTATCATATACATATACCGCGAGCAGATGAGGATGGCTTGGACCCCGGTTACAAATAAAAGACCGACAATTATTTAAAAAAGTACACGTCAAAAATTGACACAGCAACTGACTTTGAACTACCGAAATGTGACCAAAAAAAAACAAAAAAAAATCAGTTTACCAACTCCGAAGATTAAGTAAAAAACATACAGTACTAGATAATACTAATACTAATAGAGAGTACTAATACCAATAGTACTAATACTACATACAGTACTAATACTAATAGAGAACCTCCTCGTTTTTTGGAAGTTAATTGAAAATTACTATTGGTGTACGTCTTCGAATGCTAGTCGTTAGATATAACTGCAATAACAATAGCACTTTTGTGTAATTACCACCTAATTTTATGGTTATTTTATCACAATCCGTGACCGACTTACTTGACAGCACATTAGTACTAATTAAAATATAATCTTTGTTGCCAATGAATTTGCAACCTGCATTCAACCTTAGGTGGTAAAGGAATTACTTGGCCCACTGTACATCACACGCTAATTTCTGTGGTAGCGGTGGATTTTGAAAATTGCATTTTACACACTTCTCAAACATTGACTTATTCAAAATGCAATAGATTTTAAAATAATATCTATTCATAATAACAAGCTGAATACATTTGTTTTCTTAAAAAAAACCTTTTATGATCGCCTATACTATTTTTTTGGAAATTTTATAAAAAATAGGTATTTACTTACATAGGATTTTTACCGTTTTATTAAAGTATACCTAGGTACTCGCAGATAACTCACAACTAAACACAATTATTGTGAATTCACTCAAACTCCTTTAAAACATTCTATATTGTCTTAAACCTCATTCATCAAAAAAACCTTCATACAGTTGGTAGTTAGACCTACTGTAAGAAGGTTTTTTTTACGCGAATATTAATCGGTATAAGCTACGATGACTGACGGTAATTTTTACTACCAACTATATATCTAGGCAGATGAATATCGTTTAGTATTTGATTGCCTCTGACCTAAGTTATGTACCTGGTGTATTCAGTTCATGGCAGCAATAATTATTACTAACTACTTATGGTTTTATCTACCTCGGTAGTGTAGTTGGTTGGACGTCGACCTGCGTAATACTGCTACCTCAGAGGTCTCAGGTTCGATCCCCGGATAGGGTTAACTATTTGTACAAACCTGCAAATGTTTGTTTTGGAGTTTGGGTGTTTTCTACATCTACACTACTATTATAAGAGGAAAGATTTGTATTTTTGTGTGTATGTTTGTAATGAATAATCTCAAAAACTACTGTGCCGATTTTGAAAATTTTTTCACCATTGGAAAGCTACACTCACCCTGAGTAACACAGGCTACTTTTTATTCCGGTAATGTGTTCCCACGGGAACCGAGAACGAGTAAACTAAATCACGCGGGCGGAGCTGCGGCGATCAACTAGTTTTTAATATAAGTATATAACGCAAAACCCGCGCAATAGACGTGGAATTGCGGAGACCAGCCTGCGTCGACAAGTACATGTATATAACTGCGTTTAAATGTAATTGCACTTTAACATATCATACCATAGAAGTTAGTTCTTCAATTTCTGGTTGACAGCGATCTGAAACTTACGGCGTCGTTTCAGATCGCTGTCAGTCAGTCAGTCAAATCAGTCAGATCACTGTCGGTCGTTTAGCACACTGATACGATAGTGATTGCAATATTAGAGATATTGAGTTGGTGGTGTCTTGGTCAGTTGATACAACGTTCCATGGAAAGGTAAAAGCCGCTTGTTCACGCCCAGCCCAAGACGGTGTTGTCGCAGAACTCCACTTTCGCAAAATGTCATCGTGAAAAATTTGGTCACTTTAGCACAATGTCACTTTCGCAAAAATGTCACTTTCTTAGAATGTCACTTTATCAAAAATTTCACTTTCTTAGAATGTCACTTTCGCAAAAATGTCACTTTCTTAAAATGTCTCAAGACCATAAATTTTTTGCGATGGAAATATTGTAGTAAGCATAGATACTTCATTATTTATTGAAATAGATATCGATTTCGTCCTATAAATATTGCGTGCTCGGTGAGGCAGAGCACAGCGGATGTAAATTCCTGTATCATCTAGGATAACCTTGCAATAATTTACCTGTGTTTAGCAATGTAATAAATGATTGATTGAGATACTTATTTAAGTAATTACGTACTTACAGGAGCTTTGTTTTTTTTTTAATTCCGCGGCCCAAACCGCGTCCACTCTCACGTCCGTTGCCGGGCGTCTGTGGTTAGCACGCAGAAGGTTACTGCAGTGGCACCTAGCACGCTAGCTTGCCTTGGGCTAGATGACACTGTGTGAAATATTTAACAATTTTTTTGTAAATACACCAATGTGATATTTTTATTACAATACTAGTTAGTATGACTCTGTTACTGTTTTATATAACCGTAGTAATAATAATACAAATATTGAAGGAAAAATGAAGCTTATCTTCTTTCTGGAAACCTACTGTCAATTTTATAAGTATTATTAACATAGTTATCACCATTTTATCACGTGGAAATTGGAGTGTGGTATTATAGTGATACACTTCACTTGAAACCTTAATTCCCTTGACCTCCATGAAAAATACACTTTATCATATCACAACGTCATCTATACTAATATTATAAAGCAGAAGAGTTGGTGTGTTTATTTGTTTGTTTGAACGCGTTAATCTCAAGAAGTACTGGTTCGATTTGAAAAATATTTTTTTGATGAGAAGTGCATTTATCGAAGGAAGAGGCTATATAACATCACACTAAGATCAATAGGAGCGGAGCAGCAGTGTGATATGTTTCAAAAACGGGAAAACAATAAGGTAGGTATGGCATTTACCGCCCGCAGTCAAATACCGCCCAAAACCTACAAAACGTACTTTAATTCAAATGCGCACCGTCACAACGCAGGCACATAGTTAACACCAATAGGAACGCGTCTAGCGTAAAAGCGAGTTCTCAAGCCTCCATCTTGCCAGTGACGCGCCGCGTTTCAAGAGTATCACTCGTGACCGTCGCTGTTATAAACACTTCTACGAAGAAATCGTAAGTTTTAAATTATTTTCTTATATTTATTCTTTCATATTATAGTATTCGTGGTGTAGTTAGTGATTATTATTAATATTACGCTATGATTTATAAGGCAAGGTTCATAATTTAGTGAAAAAAAACGAGAAACAGTCAATAAAGCCCAACCTGGTAATACCGCCAGCTATTATTATCATCCTTGGGCATTATTACCCTTCGTGGGCGTTATTGGCCCAACTATGTACACGGTAAATTATGTCGGTCAAGTCGTTTTGGAAATAATATTTTGGACTTGGTTTCGTTTATAGAACCGACTGGAAGTATTAGTTTAAAAAACAAATACTTTATTTTTAATATTTATTTATATTTTTATGTGGGTAGGTATGTTTTAAACAATATAGCGTGAGAGCGTCGCTCAGTACACTGTCATTTCTTTGGGTAACCATTTAATACAAAATTTGTTTTCTACATCATTGGTGTAAGGGACATCTGAAGCCTGGAACTATGAACTGTTTTATTGTTTAGGATCTGTAATGCCGCCGTCAAGTAAAAGAAAAAAGGAGACTCGTGGACAGAAGATAGACTTAGAGCTGCCTACTACTGCTTACCTAGTAGGCGCAATTGCCCTTTTCTGTTTAATAACGCCCAAAATTAGGGGAAAATTATTTTTTTTTGCTAAGACAAGCTTGTTACGTGTAATTTAAAGTAAATGTTCATATTTAACAAAAAAGTTTTGTTTAGATCATTATTAACAGAAGTTTATTGGTAGTTTTACCACTAGACGTTTTTTTTTTTTTTTAGATATATTTTAATTTTCTGTTTTTTTTGTTTGTAACAAAGAACGTAACTTATATGTTCTATTACATATTTATCATCCAGGAACATGATTTCTGCGTCTAAATTGCCACTTTCATAAGTGGGCGTTAATAACCATGGTATCGTTAATAACGCCCAAAAACCGAGCTTTTATAAAGATGCCATAACTACGAAAATTGTAAAGAATTGTATTTCCAATCAATATATTTGGTTCAGAAAAATAAAATAAAAATAAATAAAATATCGAAGTTCAGCCGAATCGCAGTTAGACTGGAAAGCCGACCCAACTGAGTTGGGAAAAGGTTCGGTGAATGATGATATTTGGTTCAGAAAAGTATGGTTTATTTGTTCATCGCATTGTTACTTTAGTTAGGGTCGGTTCATATCTGACGGTAAATACGTCGAGCGTATCATCGGCCGCGTCTTTTCCGTCGAATTAGACCTGCCACATTAAGCGTCTAGTCAGTTTCTACGATCAGTATCTACAGAGCGGTTGTATTGTGTAATACTGAATTTTAAAATGAAGCCTATCGAAATAATAGCTATTTGGGATGTCTCTGGTTACAAGCAGAACGTAAGCAGTACGTCTAATTAACGTGGCATACGGCGCGCGCGAAGTTGCCGCTTTCGTCCACCGACAACGCGTTGACAGAAATGGAACAGACACTGTACGCTCGACGCACTAACGGATGATGCATTAGGTGTGAAAGGTTGAATGTTTTGTTATATATTTGTCTGTTTTGGCGCTACGCGACCGATCATACGCGACGCATTTTCCGTCAGATATGTACCGACCCTTAAATTCATATTTTAAATTCTAGAAATAGTCAAACGTTAAGTGGGCGTTAAATACAATACCTACCTTATTTATTTTAAGAACTTCCATTGCGGGCGCTGGCTAAACCGTTAATGTTATGTTAAATAATAAGGCCGTGGTAGCATATATCTAACTTTAAAATTAACTCACTATAACATATTTTATGGAAATTAAATTCGTCTAAAATAATTATTTGCGAAGCCAGATGTTATTACGGGTGACGCGACGGAAACAATAATACAAGCAACGGGAACGGGAAAAATTTCAAATTACCACGCGGACGAAGTCGCGGGCGACCGCTAGTTAGTGGAACAATAAAACTAATCCACGCAGACAGAGCTGCGGGCGTCAACTAGTTGTATTAGAAAATAGTTAAAAGAACAACAATTATTGTCGTACAGTAAATATAACTAAACAAAACTAGGTCGGGGCTTCTAAAGGAGCGCTACTGGAAATACCTTCTAGTGACACCAGAGACGCCCGCAGCAATGGACATGGGAGCGGCCGCGGTCTCGCGGCCGCAAAAAAAAAGGGCTAAGTACTACTTATATCTTCTATTATATTCTCTATTCCATACAAATTCATCTTAAGATACGAAAATATGAAATATAATTTATTATCTTCGTCGTGTGTGTCCATTGAATTGTATGGCGAGCGATATTGTATCTTAAGATAAAATATTATAGTATCTTAGCCGTGTGCGGCGTCCCTTAGTAAACTCCACTGCGGGTGACGTAACCTACGACAAACTTATTATTTGCGGTTGTAATCGGGTCTAGGGATCGAACCGCAAAATTAAGTTTGATTTTTATTGTATATACTTTTCCGGCTCGGTAGGCTCGGTGAATGATGACTTTTCCGAGATAAAAAGTAAGCCAGTAGGTGCCCAGGATACGTAGGTCACACTATAAGTTTTACGTAAATTAAAAAAACAACATGTTAAAACCAGAATAATATGTTTATTGCTTTTCAAAATTGTCTCCTTTACATTTTAAACAATTTTTCATGCGATCGAAACATTTTTTTAAACAGGAGGACCACAGATCTGAAGGCATGTTTTCTACGTGCTGATTGAACGCTATCACTGCGTTTTCGGAGTTGGTAAAAGTGAAACCTCTCCTTAAATCTTTGATTTTGGGGAAATACAGAAACCACAGGGTGCTAGGTCGGGGCTATGCGCAGGATGGGTGACGAGTTGTACTTTTTCGGAAGCTAAAAATTACTTTGTTTTGTTGGCCGTGTGTGTAGAAGCGTTGTCATGATGTAGGAGAACGCGGCTTTTGGGTCGTCTTTCGCGAACTTTTTCTAACACCCTGGGTAAACAAATGGTAGAATACCACTCGGCATTAGACTCTTTTGATCTTCAATTGGAATTGTACACATAGGACCCGTAGCTGAGAAAAAAAACGCGATCATTTTTTTACCAACGTTTCTCGCCTGCCTCACTTTTGTTGGCTTGTTCTCATTTTCAAACACCCATTCACAAGATTGCTGTTTTTTTTCGGGTTCAAAACAATAAATCCACATTTCGTCTCCTGTGACAATGTCATAAACAGCATTAGAATGTCCGTGGTCGTACTTCAGTAGCATCTGTGAGCACCATTCCACGCGAGCCCGCCTCTGCTCCGCTGTCAGTTCATGAGGGATCCAACGACAACAAAGTTTCCGAATTTTCAATTCTTCGTGTAAAATTTTCTGGGTTTGACTCATACCAATCCCCAATAGTCCTCGAATTATCTCATAGGTAATCCGCGGGTTTTCTTCAAGTAGGCAGTTGAAGGCCGCCCTTCACGAAATTCGTCATGTAAAGAAACTCGACCTCTCTCAAATTCAGCAAACCATCGCCTCACGGTGCTCAAACAAGGTGCTTCACTCCCAAAAGCATTTTGAAGACGAGCGGCACAGTCTTGCGGAGAGAGAGAGAACTTTTAAAATCATAAAAAAATCATCGCGCTAAAATATTTTCGACTTAATTCTATTTTCGTTGCATATAAGTTCTACGAATTTTGATGTGTGATAAAAAACAATTGACAATTGTTTTTTTTATTACTAAGAAGGTTTCAACGTTTAAAAAAAATATATCATTCGAAATTCAAATAGTTCCGATTAGCTAGAAGTGCAAAACTTAGTGTGCCCCATGTATTAAAGAATAATTATACCAAGTTTCATCGTAATCGAACCGGTAGTTATTGCGTGATGCCTGAACAGACAGACAGGCAAAAAAAATTTTAATCACATTTTTGGGTTCGGTGTCGGTCTTAGTTACACCCCGTGCCATTTATTTTTTTGATATTTTCAAGTTACAGAATTTTCACTTCTACAAATTTATTATAAGTATCTAGGTATATCGTATACTGAGTATTTTATAATTATGAAAGATGTGATCTCTTGTAGGGAGAAAGGAAGGTATAAGAGATCGCATCTTAGTAATATGACCCCCCTTTTTATATTTTATTTTTATTTATTTGGGGACAACAAACAGTTACAATATAAAATATAATAACAATTATTTGAGTTTAAATTTTCTATGAGCAATACATCAGCCCACAGCGATGACGATACATATATTATGTATTAGCAAAAGATGTTCATAATTATAGAATAATAAGAGTGATTTGGTTATACATAAATAAATTATAATGTGTTAATTTGGAATAAATTCTATAATTATTATAACGATGAATCGCAATCAGTTCAGCGGTTTTACCTTCATTTTCGAACAAATAAACAGACACGAAGAAAATGTCATGGTTTAGTGGACCTAATATGAATTTCAGTTTGATACCCTTTACGCGTTCCTGAGAAAAAGGGTTTCCGTTTTTTCCTTTTGAGGTACGGACCCTAAAAAAACAAATTAAACTCATAGTTAGTAGAACCGCCATCTGTTTGCAGCAAAAGGATACCTACATAAGGAATCTCGTAGGCACCTCTATACTACGAAACAAAGGTGATAAATTGCTATTACCACAGCCTAGCTCTTATCAGAATAGTACACTTGTTGTTCTATAGATGGCACTTTCCGAAACAACACTTCAGACCATGTTCAGATGGAGTAAAGTAAATTATCAATGATAAATCGAAATTGTACTTTTTAAATATTGTGTTATAAATATTATGGAGTATGTCTTAACAAACAAGCAAGGTTTCGTAAACCTGTAAAGTTGTAGTTTTACACTTTAGCCCTTATAGTATACTAGTACGGTGTCTTGCGCGGTGCTTCACGCCGCACCATGCCATAGGTTTTGGCCTACTTATAACTTTTGACCCCTTCCCTTAGGGCTAGGTCAAATTTTTGACTTTTGGCTTGCCTCCAGATCGAGGGCTATCCATAGAGGGAACCATAATTGGAGCATAAGTAGTTCTCGAGAGCTAAGGGGGGGTACAGTAAGCTTCAGAGAAAAGGAACCCCCCTTGATAATGACATGAAAGCATTAAAGTTTTTTGAATCATTGTGTATATGGCATGTTGGTCTAGTGGTTATGACCGATGCTTTGTGGACACCTCGGACAACCGAGGTTCAAATCCTCGGACACAAGTTCTTCTTTTATTCATATAATAATTTTTTTATTTTCTTAAGCACTTTTTGTTAATTAATATTTAAGGAATCAAATTTTATAGTAGGTATGAGGTTTGTAAGAAAAGATAGGCTTATTGCAGAAACAATATTAATTTATTTCTCGAATTACATTTCTAGGTTTTTTTCTTTCCTCTTTCCATTCCTGGTTGAGTATACAGTTTTTCTATCTGAGTTAAATTGGGGTTACTTATTTTTAAATTTTACCTGACCTAAATTTATTGACAAAATACAATACCATAAGTGAAGTATAAAATGTTTACTTAATATTAGATAATTCTAGAAACATAACTACAATATTTATTTACTTATTTATTTAAAGTTGCAAACATTAATTTTTTACACTCTGTATAATCTTTGAATATAAAAGAATGGTTGAAAAATGAAATGTTATTTGTTCCTGTGAATCACAAAGAAAGAACCAACATGCTAAACTATTACAGTATAGCAATATACATCTTCCTCTTTGATCACATTTTCTGATAAGTAAGTAACCCTTTTAACACAACATTAGAAAAATATGTGAGGTCAGATGGTGCATCGTTAACACATTAGAAGAAAATATTGGATAGAAACAGGCGTTACTTGGCGAAAATCCATGACAAAACAATGGTAAGTAAAATGTTTTAAGACTGTCTCAGAGAGAACAGCAGCTGTTCTCTCTGAGACAGTCTTGATAATGCCTCGTTTAGAGGCGAAACAATTGTCGACGTTTTGTTGTCTTTTTGATTCTGCGAAAAATTAATGCTATTATATAATTTAAAAAGTTTTTTCTTAAAACATTTTACTTAACATTAGAAGAATACTAAACTTGTAAACAAAAACTTTTAATGGGATTAGGTATTGATAATATAATATTATTATTATGAATGTTAGGACACTTTATACACAGCGTCATCTAGCCTAAAATAAGCACCTTAATGTCATATGGATACTAGACAACGGATATAATACTTATTTTAAATATTTTTTTTAGATTAATTACACCCAGACACATAACAAATAATCGTGTTCAGCACACAAAGATTTGTCCTGGGTAAGAATCGATAAACTGCATTAATAACGGAGAGGATGGCCCTCACTGTCTATCACTTCTTGAAGACGACTTTTCATCCCCGACACCATATTAAAACATGCGGCACTATTTCGCATTAGTTCCCAAGTTCTGTTTACCTCTTCATCCAATATTTTTTTTGACTTTATTTCACTTGAGTCCCAGTTTAAAACCATCTGACCCCATAAGTTTTCTATAGGGTTAAGATCCCGGCTTTTAGCCGGCCACTCAAACACCGTTATATCTTCTTGTGCATTTTGCCAGTCTTGCACAATTCGGGACCGATGCACTGAAGAGTTATCCTGAACCAGGTAAATTTGTCCTTCTGGATATGCGACCCGCACTGAAGGCAGCATTACATCATTCAACACTTCAAGGTATCGCTCACTGTTCATGCGGCCACGTATTTCCACTAGCTCGCCTGGGCCCATTGAAGACATCCATCCCCAGTAACCTAAAATAATAAACCTTTTCAAATCTGTTGCAATATGTAAATCAATGTCAGCAGCAATAATAATTAGAAATATATAATATATATTTATGTTTATGTATATATATATGTTGATATATGTATGTATTAGTTTTATGTTATTATTAATTTATTTTATGTTAAAGAATATAATCATTTACTTACCTAATGTTAACCGCCCGCTTGTTCTCAAGTCTAATACGTTTTTAGGGTTGAACCGTTGGCCACTTCTTCTCCATAAAATTTTTCGGCCATCCCTATCTGACTTGAAGCATTTTTCGTCGGTAAATATAACAATTTCATTTTCCCAGTCGAAATTTAAATAACGAGTAGCAAAATTTACTCGGTTGGTGCGATGATCGTCAGAAGTTGAATCTTTCTGGCTAGCTTATAATTATGGATATTCGCAGCGTGTAGATGTCGTCGAACAGTACTCAGCGACACTCCAAAAGTTTCAGCACTTGAGCGCGAAGTTTCGAAGGGTACCACTGAGTGAACTTCCACAATATCACGGTGCCGCTCTGATTCATGAGTGTAAGCAACTGGGCGAGGTCCTTGGCGTTCACATTTTATATCACCCGTCGCTTGATACCTTCGAATCCATCTACGCACTGTATTTCTCTGTAATGAAAATGATAATAAATAAAAGAAATTCCAAAAAACTAACTTGTAAATGAAAATGTAACATGATTAAGCTATAAATAGGTATATAATATATTTTAATCGTAACTCTTACCGTTATGCCCATATGTCGTGCTATTTTCTTCATGCTTTGTTCTTGCTCCCAGAGAACAATAATTTTAGCTTTCAAAAATGTTGTTAATCGAACCATACTTTCAATTTACTCAAAAACTGATCAAAAACTTAATAAATTGAATAATATTACGAGGAGGATTAACACCAATGCAAATTACCAGGAATTATAAAGTAACCTTCAATCACAGTTTAGTAAATAAGGCAAAGAAGTATTCTAATTGCAACCTTAGCGCGCTGTCACAGATATTATAATACTATAGCCGCAGCTCATACAGCAGATAAGTTTTTGAAGTAAAACATGACGGTAGTGCAACAAGCTGTATCAAGCGTAATCTATTAAACTAAACGAGAAATCTATACTAATTTCAACCTTATCTTTTAGTCTATTGAGCAGTTATTATTATCACATATGGTGGAAGTTGAAATTTAAACCTTAAGGTCTAGAAAATTACACCGTAATCAACTTTGTTCGATAAAAGGAGTAATGCTATTCATATTTTCGCCATTATTATCAAGTGAACCGATAGCCTAGTGGTATAAGGCACGGCCTAGGTGATCGACTGGCGCTGGAGATGCGATTTCGTACCCTTAAACAGCACATAAATTAATGTGGTATTTTTTGTGAGTAAATTGTATCTTGGTACACAATTGAGTGAAAGACGAAAAATATCAGAAAATTACTAATTAATATGAACATGCAAAAAAAAGGCAGATGAAGCTGCTCGCTCGTTCGCAGCTCAGCGAACGATCGCATCACGTGACGTCATGCGTGAGTCATGTGACGCGGCGATATTCAGTATATTAAGTAAACATTTTATACTTCACTTAGGGTATAGTATTTTGTCAATAAATTTAGGTCAGGTAAAATCTAAAAATAAGTAACCCCAATTTAACTCAGATAGAAAAACTGTATACTCAACCAGGAATGGAAAGAGGAAAGAAAAAACCTAGAAATGTAATTCGAGAAATAAATTAATATTGTTTATGCAATAAGCCTATCTTTTCTTACAAACCTCATACCTACTATAAAATTTGATTCCTTAAATATTAATTAACAAAAAGTGCTTAAGAAAATAAAAAAAATATTATATGAATAAAAAAAGAACTTGTGTCTAAGGATTTGAACCCCGGTTGCCGTGTCCACAAAGCATCGGTCATAACCACTAGACCAACATGCCATAAACACAATGATTCAAAAAACTTTAATGCTTTCATGTCATTATCAAGGGGGTTCCTTTTCTCTGAAGCTGACTGTACATTCCCCATTTCTATATATGGATAGTAGGACCCGTCGATATGTTATTAATTTATTGTTAATACATTCCTATAGATACTTTCCATTGTCGGCACTTTGTGAAACTTTTAGCTGTACATTATGAACAAATTATGAACAAATCACTAGTCCACTTATTCCTCTGATTTCATAGAATATAGTTTTGTTACACTAACCAGTTTTGGTGCAAGAGTGTGTCCCACTACACTATTCACAGTTGCATACTACAATGACATTATCTTTAAGCTATTATCGAACAGCGGAAAAGAATTTAAATCTACCAGTGAGATTGTTCATAATTTGTTTAATTAGATGCTAAGGGGGGATTATTGACACCTGTAAGACTCAAGTCATCTGTCTTATCTGAAGGGGATTTTGCTAATACTTCGATTTTTTTTTCTTCGATTTGATTTACGATTTTCGCTCGTTTCTCTGCCGAACGATAGTGGCCTGGAACACCTTGCCTGCGCACGTGTTTCCTCCCTCACTCTGGGTTCTTTATTCGGGGCGTGAAGAGGCACATCACTAGGTCGTCAAGTTGAGGGCCACTCTCTATAGTATTGTGTACTGGTAGAGTCGCCCTCAATCGCTAGACGTCGCCACAGCTTACCATCTAATCAGGCAGGGGCGGCGTCAATTTGGCAATCCTAATATAAGAAAAAAGTGCCCTGGGGTAATCCTTCCAAACTCCTAAGGGTGTAAGGCATTGAACGTTAAGGTGGACATTAGAAAAAAAATCGATATCATCATAATCGTAACATAGTATAAAACAAAGTCACTTCCGTGTATGCATGCTTAGATCTTTAAAAACTAGGTAACGGATTTTGATGCAGTTTTTACCAATGGATAGAGTGGTTCTCGAGGAAGGTTTTTGTGTACCTATATATAGGTATTTGTCTAGCTAGTTACTAATACCAGACACCTGCTTGTATTTGCTAATACTAGTCATTAGTGTTCTTTCAAAATCTTTCTTGCCTGTTTTCCGGATAGGCATGGGCATTGAGGCCCGCTTTTCGTCAGTAACTTTGTTCCCTAGATGTTTACTTGAACCTCGTCCTTAATCGATGGGTGGCACCACTTACATTTGAGGCTGATACCTTAGTGACTCGACCCAATTTTTTCCTGAAATATACTTATATTTATGGGGCAAATGTTTTATTTTATTGTAAAGATAAACCGAAGAGCTTATAAACTGACCTGAATTAAGAGTAAGTGTCCTTGGATAATTTACGAATCCACTAAGTGACTGCTCTTAACTGAAATACAAAAACTAATGGTATGAAATTCCGGCGAATTATCAACACTTAGTAGAACTTATATATAACAAAATACCAATTGAATTGAGAACCTCCTTCTGAAGTCGGTTGCATAGAGGCAGTTCCGCGGTAACTGCTATAGCACAATAGTCTTGCCCCCTATTACGTAGAACCATAGACAAATTATAGAACAAACAACCATCATCCACCGAGCCTGTTCCCGACTTTCCAGTCTAACTGCGATTCGGCTGAACTTCGATGTTTTAGAACCAATAACATTACGAAAAAAGTGTGGGTATTTAATTCATCACTACCTATCCTTTTGGGGATATAGGCATGACATTATGTCTATTTTATCATAAAATGGTATAAAATAAAGTGGCTTCTGTGGTATCTTTAAAACTACTACGCAACGGATTTTGATGCAGTTTATTCGAATGAATAGAGTGGTTCTCGAGCTAAGGTTTTGTGAATATAATTTGTCAAGGTTAATAACATCACGATATGACTTATAGGAGCGGAGCAGCTATGAAAAATGTTGCAAAATCTAGACTGCCGATTAGTCTAATCGTTAACAACACAGTTCGTCCCCTTTAGTTCATAACTGAGCAGAATAAACTTCCAGTAGGCGTTTTTTGTACGTTTTCACGTTAGCTGAGTAAACCAGTCGAGAATTGGGATCCTCTGATGTAAAGTTATTAGTGTTGATACCTCGTTCAGTCCCTGAAATATAAATAAGGTAAAATAAGCATGAACGTTCTTAGTTTATTTGCATTGCTTAGCCAAACAATAAACTTAAAATAATATATTTTTAGTACAAATCGTACACATGTACATATGACTTTTTTTTTGGCGGTTCAAACCGAGAACAGAATACCTACTGTAGTTCCATTTGCTAAAGAGTTCTTGTTAGATATTTAGTCAGTTGGTTTAGCTGGTACAGCGTCTTCCTTGTTAAAGAAATACCGTTCGAACTTGGCCTGATGACCTTGAATTTTTGCGATTTTAAAAGTATTTAGAAAAAAAGGTTAAGTGAACTCGTCGCTTTCAAATACAAATGCTATCTATCGAATTTGTGGTCCTGAGACATCTGTGTGACGGTATTGAAAGGTAGTTGTAAAAACACAAAAACTGTCTTCAAATTACTGGAATGGGACCGGAATAGAACCTAATTGAAATGGGACCAAGAAAATAAGTACCTTTCAATACAAAAAACATTTCGAAATCGGTTCACCCAGTCGAAAGATATGAGAAAAAACAGTCTAATTCAGAACATCCTCCTTTTTTGAACCTTACCCAGTAGTTTTTGAAGATGTTCTAATGTTGCCAACTAGTTAAAAATAATATGGAACATTATGACGGAAAAATTCAGTGGCAAGGGTCATCTGTAGCTTTCTGGTACATCGTTCTCCTTGACGCTCGCGCTGGTCCGATCCCAAGCCTAAAAACACTAGTACTGTGTGTCTAATACCAGTTCCTTACGTTAATTTGCTTGCATTTCACACCAGCGCCCTTAGCGGTAACGTCAGAGAACTGTGTGAAATGTATGGAGGAATACGAAAATGTATTTCGAGCAATTTAACGTATATATATATATAAATATATATATATAAACAAGGTCTTGATAAAAACTTACCACATAAAAGTATTCCATTCATAGAATACTTGTATTCTTCTACAATATTGTGGTCTAGGAGAAAAGCTGCCACAGCAGTATCCAGTAGAATCCAACTGTTTTGTGCGTCTGACAAAGATACCCGTTCATATTTATTTAATGCTTTAATTATGGGTGTGTCTATTGCTCCTAAAACATTTAGTCGCCACTCCTGCAATAAATTACAAGTTTTTTTTTAATTTTTGGGAACTGTCTGTGTTTCTGTTATTATAAAGTAAAAATGTCTATTATAAAGTAAACAAATATTATAACGTAAAAAGTCCAATGAAGAAGATCACTTTAAGTTTGGAGCATGAAACTAACACCAGACCATTGTCGTTCTGGTAAGTTTTGCCAATGTTTCTGAAAACGTCAAAGCTTTAGCGAAATGTGAATGTATAAAGGTCTGATGAATTGAACCCTGGAGATGTTGGTACAGTCCCGTAGTAAAATTCCAGAGTCTGAAAAGATTTATTTCTAGCTAGTTCCGTAGTTTGATTAAACGTGTACCTAGGAATACGTACAGGGACTTTACCTTAGATATGTTTAGTGAAGTATGGACTTGAGAAGATGGCACTATTGTTACTTTATCTTTTCTACCATGCTTTGTAGCAATCGAATATGCCTCTGGATCCATGGCTGCGTTAAATTCTGGATAAGGATATGCCTCACCTGATATATAGGTTAAATTTTAGAGCTACAAATTATGCATACATGATAATAATATAAGACAAGGATTTTTATCATATCAAAGTTTTTTTTTTTTTTATATTTGCTTCGCCAAATTGACGCCGCTCCCCTTGTGGTAAGTCGTGACGACGTCTAGCGATTGTGGGCAACTCTCACAGCACACAATACTGTAGAGAGTGGCCCTCAACTTGAAGACCTACTGATGTGCCTCTTCACGCTCCTCTTAAAAAACCCAGGATAACATGTGGGAGGAAACACATGCACAGGCAGGGCGTTCCAGGCCACTATCGTTCGGCAGAGAAACGAACGTTTAAAACGTTCGGTTCTCGCGAACATGCTATCCACTGTGTGGGAGTGGCATCTCTGCCCGACACGCGTTGTTCGGGATCGGCGGGAAGAGGGAGGGATCAGATTTAAGAGCTCTTCAGAACACTCGTTGTGGTAAATACGGTAGAATGCGGCCAAGGAAGTTTTTGTTCGGCGCTGAGCTAGCGGCTCAAGGCTTCCCGTTACCTCCGGAAAATCTATAATAGGTACGGATAGCCCGTCGCTGCATAGCGTCGAGTCCAGCAGATACTTCGCGGAGCCGTCCCAGCGGTGAGAGCAGTATTCGACGCAGGGTCTAATCGGCTTTTTGTAGAGCAGACACCTCTGGTCCGGTGTAAAGAATCGCA
>OY748289.1:5293490-5436960 GCA_963556515.1 Nudaria mundana | reverse complement strand
CGGGCCATCCCAGAGGACCCGCATTCGGCGTTCGTTCAGAAAGTTGGCCATCCAGCTGCACAGTTGAGGAGGTAGACCATATGCCGGAAGCTAGGAAAGGAGCGAAGTATGCCAGACTCTATCGAAGGCTTTGGCGATGTCCAGGCTAATCGCCAACGACTCGCCGTGCCTTTCCATAGCCTCACCCCAGACATGCGTTACGAATGCCAGAAGATCACCCGTTGATCGTTTTGGCCTGAAGCCGTATTGCCGATCATTTATTAACGAGTGATCTTCGAGGTATCGCATGAGCTGCTTGTTGATGATGAGCTCAAATACCTAGCAGATGACTGAGGTGACATCTATGGGTTGATAGTTGCCTGGATCAGACCGATCCCCTTTCTTGGGGATCGGTTGTACGTTTGCCTCCTTCCAGACCTCTGGCACGATTCCTGTGGAGTAAGACAGGCGGTACAGACGAGTTAGTACAGGAGACAACTCAGCTGCGCATATCCGTAGTACCACTGTCGGAATGCCGTCAGGGCCACTGGCTTTCCGCGTGTCAAGTGATCACAGCACTGCCCGTACATCGCATTGCCTGAGCACAATGTCAGGCATAGTGTGGCCACAGTTGGCGATGGCGAGGGGCTGTAGGCCACGGTCGTCGACCCGGGAATTAGACGCAAAGAGATCTGCGAGCATATTCGCTTTCTCTTAGGCTTTGTGAGCCAGTGTTCCATCTGGGTAACGCAGCGGTGGCAGCGAGGGCTGACAAAAGTTAGATTGCACGGCTTTGGCCAGTTGCCAGTATTCACGGCTGCCCGTGGGATAGGAAGTGAGCTCCTGACAAAGCCGCGCGACGCGCTGGGCATCCGGTCTCTTAAAGTCCCTCTTGCTGGATTTTGCAGCTGGATCGCGCACAGCCCGGGCCCTGATCCAGGCGCGATATGCCGACTGTTTTTGTCGAACAGCTTTGGCACAATCTCGCCCGAACCAGGGACGGGCTCTGCGGATACTGGCGACATCAGTGAAGGAATGTAATATTCCGTCCCTAAACTGATCTCGCCAGCAATCGCAGAAGCGCTATCTATATAAGCGGGACGAACGCATAATAATCGCGTAGACCGTCCCAATCCGCTGACGAGTAGTGCCATAGTCATCGTGACGTTTGTACGGCACGTGCAGGAGGTGACACCTTCATGCCAGCGTGAACAACACAGTGGTCGGAACTACCCAATGGGGCCCCTACCGAAACACTGTAGTGGGCTGGGTGACTCTTCAGCAGTAGATCCAACAGAGCGGGCGCGTGATCAGACCTGTCTGGTATCCGGGTGATCCCGCATACCATCTGGGTCAGACCGTGGGAGAGAGCGAACGAATGGGCGGCCCTACCCACATGATCAGTCCTGAGGGACCCAAGCCATTCAATGTGATGGCCATTGAAGTCCCCCAGAAATACTAGGTCAGCGTTCGGGAACCGCACCTGCGCTTCATCAGCCGTCTCGCTGAGGTACTGGAAGAGCTTTATTGTCTCAGAATCCCCTGTGTGGGAACAGTAGACGCACACGTAGGTCTGGCTCATAGAGCCATGGTCTACGTCCAGCCAAAGGACGGAGTTGGAGGGGTAGGTAGCGCAACCGGCGGCAGCAAACTAACGAACACGCACACCCCGGCTTTGTCTCGAAATTGTTCCTCGATGACATAGCCGAGGTAACACAGGTAAGACGTGTCGTTAGGGCGGCGTGTGTTGCGGGCGGCCGCGGCAACGCCGTTGCTAAGCGTCTCCCTGGCTGGCGAATCGACCCACACCACCCACACTAGACTCCATTTCGCCCCCACTGGTCCCATGCCTGCTGCTCCATACATCGCCCCGGGCCCGGCGGTGCAGCTGCTGAACCCCTAATGCAACCCAGCCTGGGCTGGGTTACTTGGGGGGCTTTAGCACAGCTGCACGGTGGTACCCCCCGGACCAACACTGTTGTACCACCTGGTACCCACGTAAGGGCCGAAACCACTCCATAGGTACCGTAAATTAACGAGCCTCGTCTGTTGATCAGCAGGTGCGCCACTAGCAAGTGAGGTCGCTAGGGCCCTAAAGATGTTGGTAGAGCCCCTTTGCACCCTAAACTGAAGTCTTTTATGCGTCCAAAAAATTCACAGATTGTTCCAAAAATACCAATATTTTTTGTATGACACTTGAATTCACAATCTGCTGGCTATCAAAACCTTCACAGAGGGCCTAAAGTGTGAGTTTCGATCTCATTAGCAGTCGGGACCCATTTTATATTCCTATTTTCTAACTCCCTTACACAGTTATGAAAAGTGTTGCGGTATCTAAAAGAGAGAGAGAGACCAGAATGTTCTTCTTAAGATTATAATACAATTTATTCCATTTGTTTGTTATACGAGTATGAATTAAATGTAAAGGTACATGTCAGGATAATTAGGTATTCAGCTGGTATCAATAAATTTACAAAACAAATTATCAATACGTCAGAGAAAAAAAAACATACATCTGTATGCACGTCCTGCGTCGTTCCTGGTGCCATCACCATCGTTCATGAATGATTTATTCCAACGAAATTATAATAATATCATCTACTTCACTTTCTACAAAAATAAACCAACTTGTATTTCACATGAATTTAACTCATCCTGACCGTCTTTTATAAATTTGTCGTTATAGATGTTCTGAAGTTTTCGTTTATTAGTAATAATATCTGTTCCACGTAACATGCAATATTTTGCCTCTTGCTTTAATATATAGGTGAAATTTATGAAGTTGGAATATTTTCGCCCTAATTTTTTGTTAAGTTTTCTGAAAAATATTTTTTTAACCATAACCTAATCATGTATCGCAGAAATTCAATAACTTTTGACTGTTCACTTTTCGTAATTTCCGTGCAAATACTTAATAATGAGTTTATAGCCATACCATTATGTACGTAAGTAGATTGAAAAGGAATAAAAATATCCTTAGATCCACCGGTGGATTAATAAGGAAGAAAAAGTATTCAATGATCCACCGGTGGATTAATGAGGAAGAAAAAGTATTCAAGGATCCACCGGTGGATTCAAGTGGAATAAAAAGTATTCAAGGATCCACCGGTAGATTCAAGAGGAAGAAAAAGTATTCAAAAATCAAAAATCAAAATCAAAATATCTTTATTCATGTAGGGCACAAAGTAACACTTCTGAACGTCAAAAAAAGAAAATGCTTCTATATTTACATTTACCGCCAGATTCGCACGGCAATAGGTAGAGCCTGTGAGGAAAGAACCTGGCAAGAAAAACTCACGGCCACTCTTTTTATTAGCAAGGGCAGTACGTGACCATGTGTGGACCAAGTGAACTCAAAAATTATGGATCTCTGTTATTCACAAAAAAAGTCAAATACTAGTTAACGGTGCCACATAATCTCAAAGCAAATTATTATTATTATGATATTGTTAGGTATTACCCATACATATTTTATCCCATCTTTTTTACATGGATGACCTAAAGTTATTTGCCCCTAATGGCCCCGAATTGATGGCTTTACTAAAAGTTACTGAAACTTTTAGTAACGCTATCAGTATGAAGTTCGGGTTAGATAAGTGTGCGGTCATGCATGTGAAAAAGGGCGGGATTGTGGAATCTAAAGGAGTCAGTCTTTCGGATTTCACACAATTTGGGTCGCTCTCCGCAACCAAAACCTACAAATATCTAGGTATGTCTCAAGCTCTGTGTATTGCTGAGACTAACATGAAACAGACGTTGCAGGACCGTTTCTTTGGCCGCCTGAAGAAAGTACTGAAAAGTCTCTTGTCAGGCGGTAACAAGGTACGGGCTGTTAACGGCTGGGCCATGCCAGTCTTAGTATACTCTTTTGGCATACATAAAAGGACTCAGACCGAATTAGAAGCTCTGGATAGAAAGGTACGTTGTCTATTGACTTCATACCGTATGCACCACCCACGTTCGTCAGTAATGAGGTTGTATATCCCACGGAAATGTGGAGGTCGAGGATTTTTAAACGCTAAGACTCTCCATAACCGTGAGATATGCAACCTTAGAGAGTACTTCTTGCAGGTGGATGTGGGTCTGCATCGAGATGTCGTGGCAATTGATAACGGACTGGGTCAGTCCGTTATCATTGCCAGTACTCTCCCTAGCTAAAGAGAACTGGCGCAAACCGGTAATACTAGGTGTATCTGATCGCAAGGAAATATGGAAGAGCAAAGAACTTCACGGATCTGTGCAATTACTGACGAAGTTATGATGACGAATAACTATCGGAGATTTATTGTCAAAGATGGGACTCTAGACATCTGTCGGGCATGTCATCGTCCCGGAGAATCTTTAAGACATATTATCTCTGGTTGTTCCCGTCTTGCAAACGGTGAGTATTTGCACATACACAACCAAGTAGCCAGGATTATCCACCTACAACTTGCTCTAAAATATAACCTTGTTGACTTAGAGATACCTTATAACGACCCAGTTCTTGAAAATGGCCATGCTACATTGTATTGGGATCGGTCTATTATCACTGATAGGACTATTATAGCCAACAAACCAGATATAGTGATAATATATCGATTAAAACGCCTTGCAATAATTGTCAATATCACTGTGCCGCATGACGAGAATCTCGTGAAAGCAGAAAAAGATAAACAAATTAAATATTTGGACTTAGCTCACGAGATTGTCGACATGTGGGATGTGGATTCGGCGATTATTGTTCCGATAGTCGTTTAATAGCCAAGAGCCTCGACCACCACCTACAGAGGCTTGCGTTAGGCAGCTAGGTCAAGGGCTTGATGCAGAAGGCGGTTCTGTTGGATACGGCGCGTAATGTGCGGTAGTTCCTATCTCTGGAGCCCTAACCACCGGTAGCTTGGTCACTGTACTCGATAGCGGTGGGTCACTATTTTTTATATTTTTAAATATATTTGTGTTTTTTTATAAGTTTATTTAAAAATATAGTAAATATGTAATAAAATGTTATAAAGGGAATAATTTAACAATAATAATTGAGTTTCAGCAATAAAACAACATTTCAAACAGAAGTAGCCCCTATGTAGCTCGAGTGATGAGCAAGCAACTCATTGCCATTTCTCTGTATCGTTTAGATAATCCTTAATAGTATAATATGCCTTTTTTAGGAGGTGTGTCTTAACAGCCACTTTGAATTTATTCAAAGGAAGGTTCATAATGTTTAGAGGAATTTTGTTACAAAAACGCAGACCAAATCCTGCAAAGGAGTCATGAACCTTCTGTAAACGATAATACGTCCCAACCAATTTATGCTTATTTCTAGTATTTATTGCATGTATGTCACTGTTCATACTGTATAAATGTATATTCTGTTTAACGAACATTTCTTTAAATTTTTCTTTAAGAGAAACTCGTGCATTCAGTTTATAAATCGCACGTATAGCTCGCTTTTGGAATATAAAAATTATCTCTATATCAGCTGCCTTGCCCCACAGTAAAATTCCATACGACATGACACTGTGAAAATAGCTAAAATAAACCAGCCAGGCAGTTTCTACATCCGTGAGCTGTCTGACTTTACTAATAGCAAACGCCGCAGAGCTAAGTTTCCCTGCAAGACCCGATATTTGGCCGTTCCACTGTAATTTACTGTCTAGAGTAATACCCAAAAATACGGTTGATTCTACAAGATTAAGGGTATCACCGTTCCAAATAATATTATATGAACATTAAATCTAACACATTTCGTCTTTTTTGCGTTCAGAAGTAAATTGTTGGTTGTAAACCAATCCAGAACTAGTGCAAGTGAACTATTTACTTCGTCAAAATTCCTCAGCTTGCGATTTAATTTTTAAATTTAAAAATAAGTGATGTATCATCGGCGAATAGAACAATGTCGCACGAGTTCTGTACATAGAAAGGTAGATCATTAATGTAAACTGAAAATAGAAACGGACCTAGAATTGATCCTTGTGGCACGCCCATAGCTACAGAAGCCCCTAAAGACCGACTACCATTGATATCAACATGTTATATTCTATCACTGAGGTATGAGGCACATAGGTCCAGTGCCGAATCTCTGATACCATAATAATTGAGTTTCCGTAATAGGGTATTATGTTCAACGCAATCAAAAGCTTTGGAGAGATCGCAAAATATACCAAAGGCATCTTGCTTATTCTCCCAGGCATTGAAAATATGCTTCAGAAGCGTTACCCCTGCGTGAATGGTCGAACGACCTCTTGTGAATCCATATTGCTCAAGTGATTCAAGGATCCACCGGTAGATTCAAGAGGAAGAAAAATTATTCAAGGATCCACCGGTGGATTAAAGAGGAAGAAAAAGTATCCCCAGATCCACAAGTGAATCCAGGACTGTGGATCCAAGTGGAAAGAGGCGACTTAAGGACCGTAGAATAGCTGGGAGTTATTTTAAATGTGCATTAATATACAGCACTCATATTGGAATGCCACTTTTGGTCATTCATTCAGTCTGGAATTTATATAACTAACTTTCATTATAGTTCATGAACACACATATCACACCTATATCCCCGAAGGGGTAGGCAGAGGTGCATTACACACTCACAATTTGTCAGTATTTTTAGTCCCACGTAATAGGGTCAAGCCTATTGCCGTCACCGGGCACACATATAATGGGTTATATCGAAAATGGCGGAATGAATTTAATACAAGTTAAAAATATGGCAAAAATTTGCCATATATTTTAGAGTTTTCGAAAGTTTTTTCAACGTCAACGTTTTTGGAAGTTTAACATCATTTTAGAGGTCTTTGACCATGCTGAGTTGATTGCAGCTGGTCTTGAGTTTTACCTATTCTCGATTTGACCTTGACCTTGAGAGCAGAGGTCAAAGGTCTAGTTCATATTAGAGGACTTTGACCATGCTGAGCTGATTGCAGCTGGTCTTGAGTCTCTATTACCGTTCTCGAATTGACCTCGTTTTGACCTTGACCTTGAGACCAGAGCTCAAAGGTCAAGTTCATATTGGGGAGTTTTCAACTATGCTAAGTCTATTGGCGTTAACACTGAGTCTAGCTCTTACCTTTCTCTAGTTGAAAGTTGTTCACGGACGGACATTACTGTTGTATAAGAGATTTTCGTTTCGAAAACTCTAAAAAAGTAGCAGCTATATTGTAATAAAAAAAAATCGAAACCCGTTGCCTTGCGATGAAATTTTGACTAAAGGCAACAAAATCTTACGTGCCAGCCGCTATGGCACAGCCAATTAAAGTCCTGGGCGTCTCGGACTATATAGTTCATGAAGCGGTAGTGATATATATATATAGTGACCCACTGGCATAGAGTACAAACTGGTAGTTCGGGTTCCAGAGACAGGAATTTCCTAGCGATGCGTGCCGTGTCTGATAATACTACCTTCTGCATAAGGCCCTTGACCCAACTGTCTAACGTGAGCTTCTTCAGGTGTCGCTCGAGGCCTATGGCTATCAGTATATGCATGAAAACGACTATCGGTACAATAACAGCTGAGCTTACGTGCCACATGTCGGCAATCTCGTGGGCCAAATCCAAGTACTTTACTTATCGGAGATGTTTTGACCAAAGGTCAGGTCAAGAGTACCCAGAACCTGAGAGCGTGTATGAAGATAGTTATGAAAGTGGAAGAAGCGAAAGAAGTATGCCAGGATCGTAGCAAGTGGAATTCCATAGTCTCTGCCTACCCCCATGGGAAAGAAGCGTGACCATATGTATGTATGTATGTAATAAAGTGGAAGTTACTCACTGTAAATGTGTCCAGAACCAATATATAGCTGCGACAACCTACCAATAAAGTCTGGGTCTAATGATGCGGCTAATGCTATATTCGTACTTGGACCTGTCGACATTATTAATAAGTCACCTGAAATCCAACGAAAACTATTAATACTGACAATCGAAAATAGGACTCCAACATCATCATCATCCACAGAGCCCTTTTCCAACGCAGTTGCGGTCGGCTTTCGGTGAAACGACTGCCATCTGACCTCCACAACCCATGGGCGATATCGAAGTTCTGTAGTTACACTAGTAGGATTTTTGTTTTAGAGCTCCAATTACTCCTAACGACTGCCATAGATGTTTGTATGACAATCAGTGATTACGCCGGTCGTCTTCTTTTAGGTAGTAGAAGGGACTTTGTAAGTAAAACTCTTGAACTATCACTTATTTGGTTTACTTTTTTGGAATAATTAAGATTACAAAGAATATGATGTTGACAGTACAGAGCTTCACTACGCAATGACTAAAATTCTGCTAAAAGGTCACGCGCAATCACGCATGACTCTTGCATTGCTATTCAAGAAACACTAGGCGTTGGCGACGGCCTGAACATCCTCCCGGCCCTCGGGAGCTTTTGGCTTTTGAGTTTGTGTGACATCCGTAGTATGTAACGGACAGAGAGTATGGACAGCCCTACGTATGATGCCCTTAACAGTGTAGACATCAGCAACTCTTGCAGCGTCATCGGATCCAACATATAATTTGTGAACGCGTCCGATGCTCTATTTCAAAGGAGGCAAACTGGGCTCCTTGATCGCCAACAAATCGCCTTCGTGGAGTGCTTCTTGATGCGTTTGCCACTTGTTTCTTTGTTGCAGTTCACATTTTATTTTTTTTATTTTATTTTATTTTATTTGGGGAGCTTACGGCTACATACACATTAGTTATGAATATTATGCCAACAAATGCCAATTACAAGCTTCCATATATGGTTTATAAACAATGTAGGCAACATTAAATAGTCGTCCACTCAGCGAGCCGCAGTGTGCGGCATACAATTTACACAACTACATACAATTTATAATGGAATAGGTAGGTACACTCAGAAACGTTCACCCGAGCGAGCATACAAATATTACACAGGTTATAAGAAATACCTACCTACAAACACAACCATAATTATAGCAGTAACCGGACTGGTTTACACTCCGTTAAAATGCTAAGCGCGAGTGCAACTGATTTTACTAATCACTTAGTCACAAATAAGAAATGTAAGAAATCGCACTCAACACAAAGCAAAGTGCAAACGGCGTGTTGCATTAGAGAAAACAAGTACATAGGACTTAATAAAAGCACCTGAATTAATAATAAAAACAAGATGCAGCACAGATGTAGGCACGTACAAATGTGTTAAGTAGATTTAAATGTCAAAACTACAGACATCCAGACAAATACCTACGTTCAAAAAAGAAAAATAATAAAAGCAGATAGAAAAAACAATAATATACGTAAAGGTGATGTATATCCAGATATCTGCGGCCACAACCATCTATATATAATTATTCATCGTTGTGATTCAAAATTACGAAATATTGTAATAAACATTAAATCCTGTAACTATCTAAATTTAATAAAAAATAGGCATTTACAGTAATCTTTGTTGTAAAAAAAAAATATTAATGTATCAAATAATAAACCACGAAACCGGAACCAACTGCTTGTTAGAGTGTAATAGTGAATTAAGTTAATACAGTGGTATTTACAAAATCCATAGTTAAATTTGATCATATGGAACGTGTACTATTGAAAAAGATCGTATTGACTGTCGACGTTAAGGCTGTTAAACTTTGCTAGTGCTCTGGGCAAGTAACTGTTTCTTCTGAAATTGGTGTGAAAAGGTGCAACGTAGAACACAGGAGTATGCCGCAACCTTCGAGTTGGTGCTCTTAATTTTACGTCACTAAGAAGATCAGGGCAGTCCACCCGTCTCTGGGCCAAATTCGAAAGAAAAGTCAAATCAGAGACATTACGTCTCACGTGAAGCGGTAGTAAGTGTAAATTAACGCAACGTTGTTCATAAGTGAGTTCCTCAAGATGGTCTAATTTAAATTTAAACCCCAAGTAACGGATGAACTTTTTCTGAATCCTCTCAACATCATTAGAGTGGCAAGTATAGCACGGGTTCCAAATTTGGGAAGCATACTCCAAGTGACTTCTAACGTAGGCACAGTAGAGGACTTTGACAGTTTTCATATTCTTGAAGTCACCAGCATCATAGCATCACGCCTTTTTCCCCGAAGGGTTAGGCAGAGGTATGCAAACACACCCACATCTCGCCAGCTATGTTAGGTCCCATGTAATTGGGGGCGAGCCTATTGCCATCTACCGGGCACAAGTTCCAGACTCTGGGATAATTATCTGGATAAAATTCTAAAGAGAATTATACATTATCCACCAGACCTCGAGTGTGGCAGTCCGTACATAGTACCATTGTGCCACCGAGGTAGTCACCAGAGCTGCGGATAATGAACCCTAGTGCTTTGTAAGCTTTGCCAACTACCCGTTTTACATGCTCGTCGAATAGGACATTGCTGTCGTGTAAAACGCCAAGGTCCTTTGCAGTGGTTTTCACCATTAATCTTTGACCATTGATTTCGTAATCAAATTTGAATGTCTGCCGTTTACGCGTAAAGCTCATGGAAAAGCATTTAGAGACATTGAGTTTGCACGACAGTAGGTGTCAAGACGCCTTAGATCATCCTGCAAAAGGTTAGCATCACTCTCATTGTTGACCCTCGCGAAAACCTTCATATCGTCCGCGAAAAGTAGAAATTTAGAGTGCTTGGAACAGGAACCAATATCATTAATAAATACTAGTAACAGGAGGGGCCCCAATAGGGATCCTGAGGAACACCGGACATAATACTATGCCATGATGAGGAATACCCGTTCAACACAACTGACTGAGACCTATCAGAAGGATATGAAGAAAACCAATCGAGTAACTTGCCATGAACACCCATATTGGAAAGCTTGACTAGCAGAGTCTGGTGTTCTATACGATCGAAAGCTTTGCTATAATCAGTATAGACCTGGTTACCTCTGTCCATGTTGCTTGTTAGAAATTCATTAAATGACACCAGGTTTGTAGTAGTAGACTTACCCCTTAAGAAGCCATGCTGTTCATTAATAAAAGTGGATTTAAGTGAGTTGTAGAGATCGTTAAAGATAATACGTTCAAATATTTTACCAATTAGACACAATTTAGAGATAATAATATGTCTGTAGTTAGCAACCTCACTTTTAGATCCCTGTTTAAATATGGGAGTTATGAAAGCAGACTTCCAGAGAGAGGGCACTATACCCTCACCAAGTGAACTCCGGAACAATATAGTGATGGGAGTACACAGTTCGTTAGCACAGGATGTCAGAAAACTCGCCGGGAGTGAATCAGGGCCAGCGGACTTAGACAGATTGAGACCCTTCAACAAACTCAGAACATGATCCTCCCGGACCTCGATCACAGAGATATCACCGACCGTACACTTACGCGGTCCCTCAGCAAGAGAGTGGGAGGCACTTAGTGCATTACTCAGGAAGTTGGCTGAAAAGTATTCCGAAAATAGCTCACTAATACCTGCTCCAGTATCGCTAGAGCGTCCTGCATATGTCATTGACGCAGGGAAGACACTACCCCCACACTTACTCTTAATGTGTGACCAGAATACTTTCGGGTTATCGGTAATCACAGCCTCGACCCTACAAATGTAGTCCCTATAGCAGGTAGCTTCCATTTTCTTCACCCTGTCTCGAAGCAAGGAAAAAGAATTCTTATCAGAAAGACGGTGGTACGTTTTAAATTTTTTTAAGTATTTGAATTTTTCACGTATACACTTGATAAGCGCGGAACTGTACCAAGGTGGATAATTAACATTTTTGGTTTTACTTGAAGGAATATATTCCCTTCTCAATTGATATATAATTTCGTAAAATCGATCGACGGCATCCTCAATATTACTGGTATCAAAGACAGTCGACCAGTCCGTAGCCGATATCTCGCGCCTAATGCTAGTGTAGTCACCACGCCTATAACAAAATATCCGCCGAGGATTACTTTCGAGAAGAGACACACTCGTAAAGGATGGTTCAATCAATAGACTTTTGTGTAGAGGATCCTCTTTGACCAATGGGTCCGAACAAGCTGAAACTGAAATATGAGCATTACATAAGACCAAGTCCAGGATGCCATCTATGTGATTTTTATGAGAATTATATTGGACAAGACAACATTCATTAAATACCGCTAGAAAATTGTTATAGTGATTGTTGCTCGTCGCCATTGGTAGCAAACCTTCGAAGCCCGCCTCCCAATGTATGTCACTCATGTTGAAATCTCCCGTTACCAGGAAATAGTCCGCGGGGTTGTTGTCCACAATACTTGTAAGCGATCCTAAGAAGTTGTAAAGCTGTACACTAAACGAGTTACCTGCATTTTGCTGACACAAGTATAATACACAAATATGAATTACAACTACTTGTTTCAGCGAGTTAGCGATTTTTAGCGTAACCCAAATATCCTCCGCACTCGAACGCCAGTCCAGCCTGGAAACAACAACAAGACGTAAAACAGCAATTAACACCCCACCTCCTTTCTTCTGCCGTGTAAGAGCGTAGTCACGATCGCGGCGGAAAACCAAATAATGAGCGTCAAATAGTTCAGCGTCACATATGCTCTCAGGCAACCAGGTCTCAGTCAGCAAGATTATGTCGTATGAATTTAAACCTAAATTCCGCAGAAAAGTTAAAGTCTTAGTGCGGAGCCCTCGAAAGTTTTGGTAGGATATACTTAATTTAGCCATTGGATACCGGTAAGACTTTGTGTATAATAGACAAAAAGTTATTAGTATTTGTAAATACTATTAACGCTAAGCACTCCAATCGGAAAAAAGAGAGCAAGTACAACCAATAAGCACAATGATAAGCAAAAAGATACGCAACGGCTAAAGAAGCGTAGAAGAAACGCACTGTTGTACAAAGTCTAAAAACATTCACTTCCGACAAGCACATCACTATGGAGATGCGACGGCAACGTACAACAGTCAGTAATAGTATCAATACATACAAAAATATAATGCTTAGAAAATACAATAACAAACCGAGGCTACTCGGTTCGAGCGACAAACGAATCAAATTAAAAACATGGCAGCAAATTAGGCAGATGGTCACCAGTTTAGCACAGAACACAATAATAATTAATAAGAATACATTTCTAGATAAACATATTCGAGGTCTAAGGTAAAACACTTTTGAACTGAAACTTGTTTAAGTCTTGTTCATTTTTTATTATGAACGGTTTCGACGTTTGATTTTTCCTGGCAAAAATCTTGCAATTTTTCACCCATACAAATTGAAATTCATTTTCGCTCGCCAACTTTTTCGTAAGTACCCCTTGTAAGTAACAATTTGTTCCTGACAGTGAGGTGTTTATATAAATTCGGCTCGTTCCTGCCAGGTCGATATCTGCCGGGCACAAAGATTTATACGCACGCGCAGCCGTCACGAAATCCTCCTTCATGTACCTATTTAAAAAGGACACTATTATAGGTTTGACTTTGTCACCGGTGGAGGGTACCCTTACCACAAAATTAATGCTGGACCTCACAACCGGGTGGTGAATCTTCCCTTCAATTTTGCCGACAATATCCACTAGATTTTCACAGTCTTTCATGGGTACACCCTTTATCTCCACGTTATTAATTAAGTCTCATCCATTGATCCCTCTCATCCAAGGACCCCTCCAACTCCGCCAACCGAGCTTTGACCGTTACGACCTCGGCCCTTGTAGTCTCCACAACATGGATCCTCTCCTCCAACTCCCCCACCGAGGTTTTCAGCGCACTGATATCACTTTTTATATCGTTGATACCGGCCAAAACCTCCAACAAGGGGCTCAACGTGAATTTAATAGCAGAGATTTCATCCATGACCTCATTCAGGGTGAGAGGTTTGGGGAGCCCGGATCCTGAGCAAAAGGTGCCGACTTGCAACTGGGGCACCTCCACACAGCCTGTCTATCCGCCCCCAGTTTCCGGTAGCCACCTTTCGTGACTCCCGAACACGCGTAATCATAGTTTTTTTTGCATGCACTGCATTGGAGAGTGTCCATGGAGTCCTCACCACATCGAGCGCACAAGACCATTTTGTAGTGAATTAGTTATAAGTAGTAAATAGTAAACAATGCACTTGAGCGTCGAGCGATAAAGTCAACCAACCGGTTCCGAGAACTGCGTTAACACGATAAGTAGGTATTAAATAGAACAATCGAAAGCGCGACACTTCCCGGGGGAGCCTTCAACCCCTATGGGAAGGCGTCCCCAAGGTGGCGGATAGGGGAGTGCTCGTCTGGTTCTGCGTAAGTAGAACCAGGAGGGTAGTAGTGAAATAAAATAGCTCCCGCGGACCAAAAGGCCGCAGAAGGACACTGCGATATAAAACCCCTGCTGTGGGCTTCTTCGACATCTTCGGAGCAGAGGCCGCAGCAGTGCTGTGAGTCTGGGCTGGGGCTCACAGAAGAGATGGCGGCGGAAGAACCCTTCGGGGCCAACGGCGGCGCTCACACCCCGCAGCGGGTGATAGCCTTGGCGTCAGGTGGCAACCGGCCGTAAAAACAAAGCCAATCATCATAACTCCAAATCATGAAAAGTACAGATAAGAAAAGGGCAAACAATGCTAGGGCGTTCCCCTCATGCGACGATAACAGTGATGGAAATGCAACAAAAACTAGGGCGTACCCCCAAAGCGACGCAAATGTCATCACAGCCCCCGGGATATCACCCACGATGCGCATAGCGAGCTGGAACGTGGGCTCGATGACAGGACGCAGCTCAGAACTTAGCGAATTATTACATCGAAGACGCAACAACATTTGTTGCATCCAGGAGACGAAGTGGAAGGGGTCCAAATCGCGTAACATCGGGTATAACTACAAGCTGATCTATCATGGAACAAGTGCACAGAATGGAGTCGGCATTGTAGTAGACAAACTCTTTCAAGATCGCGTAGTTGAAGTAAACAGACTAAGCGAAAGACTAATGTTAATCAAGCTCGCCTTGGACGATCAACCGTGCATGAACATCATATGCGCATACGCCCCCCCAGTCCGGAACCCCAGGTTCGGAAAAGTAATCTTTCTGGGATGAAATTAGCGATCTGCTGCAGTCTATACCAAACTGTGAGCCGAAGTTCATCGGCGGCGACTTGAACGGTCACGTTGGTGAGAAAACTACCACTTACCAGAATATACATGGTAACTTCGGATATGGTAAAATCAACCCGGAGGGAGAGAGCATCCTTCAAATGGCACTGGCACACGATCTTGCAGTTGTTAATACTTTCTTCACAAAACCTGTAGAACATCTAGTAACCTATAAAAGCGGCGGGGCATGCACTCAGATAGACTACATTCTAACTGATAGAAAACAACTAAAGACATGTAAAGACTGCAAAGTCAAACCCGGGGAACCTCTTACCTTACAGCATAGAATACTAGTGGCAGAGTTCAAAATACCAAAGACTTACAAAGTCAAGAAGGAGAAAATCATAAGAACACGGTGGCATAAATTGGAGGGCGAGGAAGGTCTCAGACTGTGTGAAGACATCGCAGAACACCTTCAGGAGCAGCAGGATGATACAGCCGATGCAATGTGGAGAGATTTTCAACTATACTGCAATGAAAAAGCGAAACAATATTTAGGAGTATCTAAAGGTGCCATCAATAATAACAAGGATACTAGCTGGTGGAATGAAGAAGTGAGAGAAAAATTAAAAACTAAGAAAACACTCTTCAAACTGTGGCAACAGACGAAAGACGATGCTGACCACCAGGCTTATAAAATTGCTAAGAAAATCGCAAAACGAGCCGTCGCACAGGCCAGGGCAACCGCCAAGGATGATTTCTATGCTAAACTCGAAACTGCTTCAAACGATAAAGAAATCTTTAAGTTGGAAAAACGCAAACACCAAAGTAGTATGGATACAGCCACTAACAAATTTATCAAAAATGAGCAAGGAAAACTACTAACATCAAACGAAGACATCAGATACCACTGGAAAGAATACTACACAGAATTGCTAAATAAGGTATTCCCTAGCGAGGCACTACAAGATATCCCTGCTACAGAAGGCCCTATCCCATGTATAAGGCCTGAAGAGATAACCCTGGCAATCAAACGAATGGCAAATAATAAAGCCTCTGGCCCTAACGATATTCCTGCTGAATTCTGGAAGCGAATGGGTGATACGGGCGTACTGTTCCTGACGAAACTTTTCAACAAGTTCCTGGCTGATGGAATTCCCGATGAATGGCGAAAGAGCTTTCTCATCCCTTTCTATAAAAATAAAGAGTTTGCGGCAACTACAGAGCTATAAAGCTAATCTCACACTCCTTCAAAATATGGGAAAGAGTCATCAACAAAAGGCTACTTGAAATAACTAGCATCACTGAAAACCAATGCGGTTTCGTCGCTGGTAGATCCACATCTGATGCCATACATTCGGTCAGAACACTAATGGAGAAGTACAGAGACAACAAAATAGACCTGCACATGATATTCATCGACCTAGAAAAAGCTTTCGACCGGGTACCGAGAGAATTAATTTGGCACGTTCTAAGGGCCCAGAGTGTCCCCGAGCATTACATAATGACTGTCAAAGATATGTACCATCAAGTATCAACCAAAGTACGAAGTCCGGCCGGAACAAGCGATGAGTTTGATGTAAAGGTTGGTGTGCACCAAGGTTCCGCACTCAGCCCTCTGCTATTTAATATTGTAATGAACCATCTCACCTCAAATCTGCAACGAGCGCCGCCATGGGACATCCTATATGCGGACGACGTCGTCATCATCAGTGAAGATGTGAACAACCTACAGCAGATTTTAGAGAAGTGGAGGCAAGCTCTGGAAACATCAGGTCTGCGAATAAGCAGAGAGAAGACCGAGTACATGCATTGCAACTTTAGTGGTGTCAACAGTAAACACACCATCTGTCTGCAGAACACCCAGCTAAAAGAAGTGGACCATTTCAGGTACCTTGGGTCATTCATCAGTAAATATGGGTCAATAGACACCGATGTCACCCATCGCATAAATACCGGGTGGATGAAATGGAGAGAACTATCTGGCGTGCTATGCGACAGCCGAATGCCCGTGCGCATAAAGGGACGAGTATACAGAGCAGCCGTCCGACCAGCCATGACATACGGAGCCAAATGCTGGCCACTCAAAAAACAGCACGAAAATCAATTACACTGCACAGAGATGAAGATGCTCAGGTGGGCAGGTGGTGTGACTAGGCTGGATCATGTTAGAAACACACACATAAGAGGCAGCTTCAAGGTGAGACCTATCCCAGATAAACTGCAGGAGAGCCGGCTGCGGTGG
Organism: Nudaria mundana; assembly: GCA_963556515.1. Lineage (NCBI taxonomy): Eukaryota > Metazoa > Arthropoda > Insecta > Lepidoptera > Erebidae > Nudaria > Nudaria mundana. The sequence goes on along the minus strand of OY748289.1, from coordinate 5,419,825 downwards.
TACGGACACGTTATGAGGCGACCATCCGACCACATGACCAGAAAAGTGCTGGATATCGAAACTAAGTCCCGAGGACGAGGAAGACCCGGAATCACATGGATGTCCGTAGTAAATAAGAACCTGAAAGAAGCCCACGTAAACAAAGAGACGACCCGGGACCGAGCTACCTGGAGACGCATGATACGGAGGGCCGACCCCAAATAAAATGGGAAAGGGCCAGGCAAAGAGAGAATCGAAAGCGCGACACACAACTGCACACGAAGCGAGCTACAACTGGTATTCGTTTCTCCATCGATCGCAAAAGTGCTGCCGCATCTTCTCAATAAGTCTGTTTCTATTTAGTCTGCTTGCATTGACATCTAACAGACACTCGGTTGGTAATGACGTGAGAGGTTTGCCGATTAAGAAGTGCACTGGAGTCAAGGGATTAAGGTCGTTAGGATCATATGATAGAGGAGATAATGGTCTAGAATTGAGGATTGCCTCAATTTGTGTGAATAAAGTTGACAATTCTTCGAACGTCAAATGTTTATCGCCTAATATACGAGTCAAGTGGTACTTGGCGGCTTAAATTCCCCGTTACGTGAGCGAAGATAACAAACTGGTTTTGTCGCCAAGCAGCCGGCGACCGCTCGCTGTTGTTGTTACAGACACAGTTCAGACACTCCCAGCTCCCCTATTTGAACGCAGTCCAAGCTTCTGACTGCTGTATGCACCTGGAATGTTCGGCAGGTAATGTAAGAACAATGTTCGGGAAAATACCTTAAGTTGAAGACATCTTTATAAGTCGCCGCCGGGCGGCACCGGAAATACGTTCTGCTTGTAACCAGAGACGCCCGGCAACGGACGTTAGAGCGGCCTAAAATAAAAAAAGAAACCTTTATAAGTCGCAAATAAAAGATAAAGAATGTAGGTATTAAATCGCTTGAACCAAAACCAAAGATAGATAATTTGTATGTCTGATTTGATAATTAAGTTAATAACTGACTTAACACGGTTTTTTATTGTATTTTATATGAAATTGTAAAAAATATTTTATATTTTCACAATGAGGGTGATCTGCCTTACTTTTGTATGTAACAATTTTATTGACTTTATTCACACAAATTAAAGCAAGTATAATATATTTATTTACAATAATAATTGCGATATACAAAATATACATAATTGTAGACTAGAAATATTTACATTACAAAATATCGGTTAAAAAATCCTCCGCGTCATTTCCGACTGGGAGGGATAGAATTAGAAGGATTGTTCACGCACTTCCCTCGGAATAGTAGCTGCAGCTGATTACTGGCAAGTTCCTGAAGGATGAGTCCGTCTCGAATTTGTTCCCGTTGTTTCAGGGTCCTGTCACGGTCACCATATGATTACGCTGGTCGTCTTCTTTTAGGTAGTACGAGTAAAAGGGACTTTGTAAGTAAAACTCTTAAACTATCACCTATTTGGTTTACTTTCTTGGAATAATTAAGATTACAAAGAATATGATGTTGACAGTACAGAGCTTCACTAAGCAATGACTAAAATTCTGCTAAAAGGTCACGCGCAATCACGCATGACTGTTGCATTGCTATTCAAGAAACGTTAGGCGTTGCAGACGGCCTGAACAACAGGAACCGATGGCTTAACTGCTTTCCGAGGCACGGCGGGGTGTGAATGTCTTAAGAAATTGTCACCCATCCAAACCGGTCAGGCCAGATGTTGTTTAACTTTTGCAATGTGTTAATCTAGGTTACAACAAGACCACGAGCCCCTCCATCTAAGCTAAAAGTGTTTGTTGTTAGTGTTCCAGTGTGACTTCATGGCAGCAGTGTGGTTGGGGAATTAACTCACGTCATAGAAACCCAATACCAGCCACGCTTCGGACGTTTCTACTTGTGAACTCTTTTGTTTTTTTTTATCTTTATTCTTTTTTTTTTAATTAAATTTATTTACAATAAGAATTACAAAATAAAAACATAATTATATACTAAAAATATTTACATTACAAAATATCGTTTAAAAAATCCTCCGCGTCATTGCCGACTGGGAAGGTTCCCAGAATGCTGGCTGTGTTGCCACGTTGGATGGCGATACTTATTCTTAGAACTATATACTTTATTCTTAGAACTAGAAAGTTACCTTTATACTTCTTTGAAAAGTAAATAAAAGCCTCGGCAGCATGTTCTTTCCCGAGTGTAAGGGAGTTTATATCTGTCTGCTGTTTTCCATCATCTCCCAAGCCATCATAACCAAAATAATGATCTGATTTTATTCCTTTGATTAGAGCTTCTTGCGCTCCTCTGTAAACCGGTATCTGGAATGGAATGCATACATTTTGAGAACCTTTCTTTTGAATACAGCTGAAAGTCTGAAAATTATTAGAGTACACCCCAGTCTACTCTAATAATTAGACAAACCAAAATTATCACAACAGTACCCATACTGTTGTGATAATTTTGGTTTGTCTTCCTCTTTATAATAGTAGTATCAGTATTTTATACCTACTTTAACACGAGTTACCAAGTGTTTCGTACAATAATAATAATTATTTTGACGTGTTGCACGTTTCACCAAGTATCATCATCAAAAAGGAGCCTTTTAGGCTACACGGTTTAAAACCAACCAGTTTTATACCCTTAACAGTATAAACAATTATTAAATTAGTTAGTTTTTTTTGGACATTCTTACACAACGTGGAACGTCATCTACCTTTAATTATCTGTCTAGACGACTGATTAACATACTTATATATTTTTAAATACATACATAATATACATAGAAAAAACCCAAACTCTGAAATAAACATTTTGTAGGTCACACAAATATTTGATTTGGCCCGGAATAGAACTCCGGACCTCGGAAGGCAGTCGCATACACATACTACTGCGCCCTGTTAGCTGATAACTGATAAATATGTTTGTTGACAAACACGCACGACAGTCATAATTAGAAACTTATTGATAACCTACTTACATCATATCTATTACACAGCTTGAGGATTCTTGCAGTGTTGATAAATGTTTGACTTTCATTTACATTACCGAACGAAGTAGTAATGCCAACTACCTTTGGTCTGTAATAAAAAGGGTAGTATTTAAACGAGTGACTGTAATACTAAGTGAGCGTATAGTATTAATATGTGAGCGATTTATAAAACGATCGAATAATATTCTATCCGTGCGACCACATTACTAAGTGAGCGACTAGAAATACAGAGTGAGCGACTGACTGCGAGTGACGAGAAATTACTAAGTGAGCGACTGACTATGCTAACTAAGTGAGCGACTCATAACATTTGAGCGATGCAAGTCGTTTCTGGCACTCGCCGGCCGCTGCCGCGGCACCGCTCGCTTCAACTTACAACAACGACTTCAAAGTACTTACCGAAATGGGACAAAATAACAAACATACAGTCGAATTGAGAACCTCCTCTTTTTTTGATAGTCGGTTAAAAATAATACCTGATAAAAACATTTAAGGTGTACCTTGTTACACTGTGTGTAGTGGATTTTGTCGTACGGCTACCAAAAGGTGTTCCACTAGGTATACTCATAGTTGTAAATTTTGAATGTTGCAGGGTTTAAAAGTTAAGTACTTATGCTATTTTTCATCCCGATAGGCCCATAACCTTACGGCATGTTATAACCATATAAATAATTTTATTATAACACTCGGTGTATTAGAACACCTTTGATAAAGGTCAAACCAGAAACTGGTTAAGTTGATAAAAACATTAGAAAAACAGTACAAGGCAATTTGTTTCCTAAGTATTAATGGACTTATAATACACTCACCCATTAAAGTATTTCTGATACAATACACTCATAGTTATAGCCCAAGCATCGTCAGCGCCACCATCATGATCTATGACGAGTTTCAATCCGGTTTTAGATGGTGAACAAGCAGGTTTGCGGTTTTCACAGCTTAAATGTTAATAAACAACTGCAGTGTATTTAAATGTTGGCATCCAAGTCCAAATGATCTTAGTGACTACTTTTCCTATTTCTTTCCATCATTGAACATAGCTTGATATATCCATTTTTTTAAATATAAAGATTACAAAAGTGACGTCAGATGGAAAGAGGAGGTCTAGCGATACAGGACGATTCTCATAGTATCTACTAATATCACTCAATACTATTGAGAGTGAACCTCAAGTTGACAGCCTAGAGATTCACGCACCACTTGAAGATCCCTACATCCCAAGTTCTTTGATCTTTTTTTTTAAATAACTACACTCACACACACACCACATAAACATACACAAATCACACCTTTATCCTCGAAAGGGTAGACAGAGGCATTTAAAACGCCCACATTTTGCCCGTTATATTATTGGTAACCTATTGAAAACATCGATAATTTAGACACAAAATTAAGATATCTACTACCTTTATTTGGTGCCTGGAGTATATGTATTTGCCAGAGCTGTTCATTGCCACAGACGTGACTACGCCCAGGACTATCGACCTCCATGATCGCATGAGGACAATGGAATAGCAACCCACCGTCCTTACATAAGCACACTAGAAGGGCTGCGTGCTGTGGGGCTTCACTCCACCCACGCCTTCACTCACCGATGAGGGATAAAACCTGACCCCAAAGATACTGAGTAGGGTATTACTCCGCATCTACCACCACGCAGCGGCTACACAGGTGACCAAGGTCCGCCGGGCGCCACTGGGAATTCTCTCAGTGCTTACCGGAGGCGCTCGGCAATGGACGTAGGCGAGGCTGCGGCCCCGAGCCACGGATTTAAAAAAAAAAAAGAGCTGTTCGTTGTGTGAGGATACATTTAGCCCCGAACTATGTACTAAATAAAAGAAAAATTTCAACTTTTAGTAGTAGTAGTACAGTGTTGACAATAAAAAATAAAGTAAAGTCTTACCTTCCCAGCAAGGCCAACATAAATACCGCGTTATATATTTGGAATGAATTCATAATGCAATGTACGAGTAGTTAAAGACAAAGAAAGAACTTTAAATAATACGTTGAGTTGGAAACAGATAACAACTGTTACTGACAAAATGTTACTGATATTATTTGTTACTAAATAACAAAGAAATAAAAATAAAATGAAAGTTTGTAACTACAGTTAGTTCTTTTTTAACTTAGTCATGAATAATACATCGATAATATGTATTCATTTCAAACAAATAGTAGTTGATAGACAAGCAGTAATCTCACTACTGCAAAAAAGTTATCAATATCATGAGATAAGATTAACTTTTAAACTTTGTGTAGTTTACTTAGCATCTGAGCTTCATATTTGATTTCACACACGCACAAAACACAAACAAATGTGATAGTCTGAAATACAAAAATAATACATTTTTTATATTTGTAAAGACATCGACGTATAAACTCCCATAGAACTAAGACGCTACAAAATTTGATTACAAAATCATCAAGAAACAGATAATAGTTGCCAAAAAATTAACAATATTCGTTTATTTTCACACATGTTCCTTAAATTATGTGTGAAATTAAACGAAAAATACTAGACATTCATATAAATGAAAGACAAAAGTTAAGTCCGCACCCGACTCACCTTCGAACCCGGGACTCCGGAGTCGAAGGCCGATGCACTATCGACCACGCCACCGAAGCAGTCAGTGTAAGTCTGTAATTTTTGTGGTTTTTTTTTCAATTTTAAAAGTAGTCATCCTCTCAAGGTAGACATGATTGAAGCGAAGAATATGGTGCACAATGCCACTTTGGCAAAAAATATAAAAAGACACTACATGATATAGAATAATACTAAATGACACTTATAATACAAGCAGTTATAGTCTAGTCATTTAAGCTCCGTCTCTGCCCGACGCGGATGGCACCAGCGAAGACGACGTACCCGAAGTCAGGGTGGGGGAGCTGGGTGCGGCAGTAAACGCCGGCTTAAACGCCGGAAAATCACTACCCCCGGACCCGACGGCATTCCTGGCCGTGCATGGGTCCTGGCCCTCGAAGAACTCGGGCCTCGACTGATGGGGCTCTTTAACGCATGCCTCGAAAGGGGCCAGTTTCCCAAGGTGTGGAAGACGGGGAAACTGGTCCTGATCCGTAAGGCGGGGCGGCCGGTGGACTCGCCATCCGGATACCGGCCGATGGTGTTGCTCGACGAGGTGTGTAAGCTCTTTGTCGCGGAACGCCTCGTTGAGCATCCAAACCAGTTCGGTTTCCGTCGGGGACGCTCCACCGTGAGCGCGATCATGCGTGTGAAGAGCCTGACGGAGGAAGCAGTCTCGCAGGGCAAGGTGGTGGTGGCGGTGTCTCTTGACATCGCCAACGCGTTCAACACCTTGCCATGGAGCTGCGTTAGGGAGGCGCTCGTGTATCACGAAACGCCTCTCTACCTCCGTCGTATTGCCGGGGCCTATCTCTCGGAGAGGGCCATAGCTTTCCCCAACTGGATCGGGCCAGCTCAGCGAGATGTGTCGTAAGGTGTTCCGCAGCGGTCGGTCCTGGGGATCGTGCGGAGTATGGCCCTATACGGGGCTCCCGTATGGGCAGATAGGTTGGCGGTCAGGGGGAACGTGACTCTGTTAAACAAACCACTTCGAACCTTGGCCGTCAGAACCATACAGATTCACTCACAGACGCGGGATAAAACCCGACCCCAACGAAGCGGGATTCTCGTCCCGACCAAACACCCGCAGAGACCACAGATGTGTTCAAAGTCCGCCGGGCGCCACTGGACATACCCTCTGCTAGTAACCAGAGACGCCCGGCAACGGACGTTAGAGCGGCCGCGGCCGTGGGCCGCGGAATTAAAAAAAAAGAAGTCATTTAAGCTTAAATCAGGTAAGAATCTCGGAATTCAAGATACCCAGCTGTAAGTCTGTAAATACTTGTATATTGACACCCTAAAAGTTGTCTCAAAACCTACATATGGTAGGGCGTACGCAACTATTAAATTTCAAGGTCAAAGGTCACAAAAATCCTTTTTTTGCGCTTTTTTGCAAAAATCTCATTTCCTATGGTTTTTTTGCTATTTGTATTTATTATCAATATGTAGAATACAAAATTGTCTACAAATTTTAAGAGACACCATTAACATAACCGGGGTCCAAGCTATCCTCATCTGCTCGCGGTATATGTTTTACATGCAATACATTTTCACTGCCACATTTTCTAAAATATCTCCAATCCTACCACTCAAGAAATAAGTACGAAAATGTGTATGTATAAAATGGGTAGTATTTAACTGCTATTCAAAAAACCTTCGATTTGTACCTACTAAAAGTAATCCCTTTCCTAAGCAAAAGCATACTGATTGCGCAGCAAATAATTCCCTAAAAAAATATTTATTTTAGCAGCAATTTAAGTTCGTGACGCATAGCTATTTATTCAAAAATACTAAACTAAACTCTATCCAAGTCGGATTGAGGTTCTATATCCAATTCTAGGTATAAAAAAATAACCACAAAGACTAAAGTCGGGAGCACAGCTCCTTTAGTCTTCTAACTTAATCTATCCAAGTCGCATTGCCCTAAGACTTTGGTAAGTTTTGCTGTGCAATCAGTATATTTTGATATGCAAATCATATTTTTTGTATGTCAAAAATCTATTTTTTGACACATGTACACACTATTGATGAATTTTTTGAATTATTTGAAGTACAAGTATTGTTAAATAATTGGTTTATTTGCAGGAAAAAAAAATCATTTGCTGTAAAAAATGTTTATCTCATGCTCATAGACTGAGGGGCGATAAGTTTTTTGCGCGTTTAAAATTATTCCGATATTTTTTATTCAAGTAAGCATTTACATAATTATTTTTCCACGCGTAGCATACTTATTTTACTTCTACGTGATATTTGAGAGTATTCCCACTCATCACACTTCTTTGTCCCTCTGGTAGGAAGAATGGGAAAAACCCTAATTTTTTGTCATTGTTCCCACTGCTCTTGCCAGTGGAACATTTTTCAATTTAAATTCAATTGTATTTTATTATTGCTTTATGATTGGAGGCGGATTCGTAGTATGTCGTCAGAAACGCAATTGGTCATGTAGATACATCTATACTGCGGTAGAAACAAATAATAGTCCAGTCATTATAGTAAGTTCACCTCGGAATTCGAGATACCCAGCTGTAAGTCTGTAAATACTTGTATATTGACACCCTAAAAGTTGTCTCAAAACCTACATATGGTAGGGTGTACGCAACTATTAAATTTCAAGGTCAAAGGTCACAAAAATCGGTTTTTTGCGCTTTTTGTAAATATCTCATTTCCTATGGGTTTTTTCTACTTGTATTAATTATCAATATTGTAGAATACAAAATTCTCTACAAATTTTGTTTAAAAAAATTTTATACGGTGAACCGTTTTCGAGATAGAGGGCGGAGAGCACGCGGTCACAGGATCACTTCAGGATAACCGGTGCCTCCAGTCTTAAATATTCAATTTTTCCATCGTTTCGTTCGACACTTGCAGTTCGTAGAGATTTCATACCGCGCACAACTTCAATAAGCGATTAACCTCCCGAATCTGATTTATTACATAGAAAACACAAATCAGCCATAGTTCTTGAAATTGTACATCTGTAGTTACCAAGATACGATTCAAACTGAAATAAACAGAAGACGGTCGTAACTATACAATACAATTGAACATCTGTCCCTACTGGCTATAAATAGAAAGGTCCGTAGTGTATAATAGGAGCCCGTATAATTCCCAGGTATAATTTTTGACGTACATAGTGGAAGGATTTTAAAATTTACAGATTTTAAAGAAGATGCACTTAATTATTTTCTATTTAAAATGTCATTGGTGTAAATGGGAATATAATTATATTATGATTTAAGATGTTCCCTTAATATTTTTTTAATTTTCGGAAACGGTTATTAGTATTATTGAATAGATATAGATTTAATGCATGCAGAAAATGATAAAATATAGTATAATAGTTAATAAAAATAGACAAATATTTACAATCATTGATTTATCGATAGTTCATCAACTATATAATTATGGCGCGTTTTCGGCCGGAGGCACCGGTGGACCTGTAGCTCTAGCACGAAAAATTATCGCATTCGTAGCGTCTAGGTTTCGAGTCCACGATACGATAACGGAGTATTACGAAAGGTAGCAGCACGAAGCATTACGTAAGACTATCGAGAGCTCGATACGATTACCATAGCGACGTCATCATAACGTGAATAGGGACGAGCCCTAGAGAACAAAATACACATCGTATTGAATGAACAATACGTTTGAAAACTTCATTAAATAGTGAACTATTTATTATTTTTAGCTAAACTGCCTGTTTAGTAACAATTAAAACAAAAATAAATTACAACACAAATAAAATGCTAGAAATAAGGTATGGAAGATTGTAAAATGCACTATATTAGGAAAAATATTCATACTATTTTAATAATTATTCATACAATTTTATTAGGTTTTTGAACAACGCGACTTTACTTGACAGAACGTCTTTGATTGTCAAGGTCAAGTGTCAAGTGTGTTATTGTTAAATTAAAACGAAATCGCATTTTGTGGAAAGTGTTTAAAAGGAGTTTATTGAGAAAACAATCATAAGAACCAGCCATTTACAATAAGTAATGATGGTGGAGTTCATGAAAGTGTGAGTGTCAATAAAAAGTTACTTGCATTACTAAAATTAGTAAATTAGTTTACTAAAACATTAATGTAAATTCCAGAAAAGGTGATTTGTCGAAGCCCTCTAGCGGCCCTCGAGGCCTGGAGTTTATGAAAGAGGCTATGGAAGTTATTTCTAGGTATATAATAAAAGATTAGGTACATAGTTATTATTATATTTTTATATTTCTAGTTACAGTTTTTATTAACAGTGATAGTTTTTATATTACTTTTTACATGTACATAGTTATATAATAAATGATTTAATTATACATGCAGTCTGTTAATTGTGTTCACCAACATACGTCTAATCGCCTTCCCCTAAGTAGGTCATCTCCTATATTATTTTCCTGGAAAATATGTTCAGAAGAGAACGATGAGCGCTGCTGTGGCATGTTAGCACCTTGGGGATCTGGTTCAGGAAAATTAAAATCGGTGGCCAGATTATGCAGCACACAGCAAGCTGTTTTTATTTTTGCACATTTCTCAGGTGCATAATGTAGTGTGCGTTCTTGGCATAAACAACGCCATCGATTTTTCAATCGTCTAAAACTATTTTCTATTGTCACCCTGGCCTTTCCATGGACACTTGTGTATGTCTGCGCTTAAGCATCATCCAGAATTTGTCATTAACCAGGGACCTTTTTTTTTTTTTTTTTTTAATTCCGCGGCCCAAGGCCGCGGCCGCTCTAACGTCCGTTGCCGGGCGTCCCTGGTTACTAGCAGAGGGTATGTCCAGTGGCGCCCGGCGGACTTTGACCACCTCTGTGGTCTCTGCGGGTGTTTGGTCGGGACGAGAATCCCGCGTCATTGGGGTCGGGTTTTATCCCGCGTCAGTGAGTGAATCTGGTTGCGTGCTATGGGGCAAAGGCCCCGCAGCACGCAACCCTTCTAGCCTGCTTCTGTAAGGACGGTGGGTGGCGATCCCGCCGTCCTCAGGCCCCGATCATGGAGGACGATAGTCTTGGGCGTAGTCGCGTAGTCTGGGGCGGCCTGGCCGCCGACTACGGAACTCGGCGGGGAGGGTACGCTCCCTCTCCCTCCCGGCCGCCTCCTTCGCGAGCATGACTTGCTCGCAGAAGGACACGGCCGCGTTCCACCTACTCCCGCTGGATACCATGGCTTGAAGCATGGTCCCCAGCGAGAGGGTATCCACGCCCAGACCCACTACGAGGTCCCGGCGCTGACTCGCCCACGCTGAGCACTCCACCAACGTGTGGAGTGCGGTGTCGTCGTCGGAAACCTCGTAGTGTTGACACCGGGGTGTGACCTCACGATGCATGCGAAACAGATAGCTACCGAAGCATCCATGCCCGGCAACCATCTGCGTCGCACGGTACGTGAGGTCACCATGCTGCCTCTGCAGACAATCGTCCATGATCGGTCTCACCGCCGCGATGAAGGTGGCACCCCCCTTGGGTTGCTCAAGTCGCACCCTCCATGACTCCATGAGATCCTGGCGGAGTTGGGACCGCTGGTCCTCGATTTCTCGAGACGCAGGCCTGTGGTCCCGCTCCAGCGCCTCCTTGCACCATTGGAACAATGACGCAAGGGCTCTCGCTTCCAGGTCCCATGGAGGGGTCCCGGCTAGGAGACATGCAGCCTCTCCGGAGATCGTGCGGTACCCCCGTACGGTTCTGACGGCCAAGGTTCTAAGTGGTCTGTTTAACAGAGTCACGTTCCCCTTGACCGCCAACCTATCCGCCCATACGGGAGCCCCGTATAGGGCCATACTCCGCACGATCCCCAGGTACAGTCTCCTGCAGGAGGCGTTGGGTCCCTTTAGGTTGGGCATCAGTCGCGAAAGCGCGACCGATGCCTGCGTCACCTTGGGGAAGTTTGTTCGGAAATGTGGTCCGAAGTTCCATCGGCTATCAAGTACGATCCCTAGGTACTTCATCGAGGGCTTGATGCCGATGCTAACGCCTCCCACATTTATGCTGGAACCTTCTGGTGGACCGTTCCGAGGTCTGTGAAAACACAGAACCTCGGACTTGTGCAAGGCCACCTCCAGTCCCAGCTGCCGTATCCGACCCACGACTCGAGCAACACCCGTCGTGACCTTGAGTGCTGCCTCCTGGTACGTTGCACCCCGCGCCGTGACGAGGGTATCGTCGGCGTAGCACGTTATGCCGACACCCCTAGGCAACGCACCCCGCAGCACCCAGTCGTAGCCGATGTTCCACAGAAGCGGCTCCAGGACCGACCCCTGCGGAACACCGCACGACACATCTCGCCGAGCTGGCCCGAGCCAGCTGGGGAAAGCTATAGCCCTCTCCGAGAGATAGGCCCCGACAATACGACGGAGGTAGAGAGGCGTTTCGTGATACACGAGCGCCCCCTAACGCAGCTCCATGGCAAGGTGTTGAACGCGTTGGCGATGTCAAGAGACACCGCCACCACCACCTTGCCCTGCGAGACTGCTTCCTCCGTCAGGCTCTTCACGTGCATGATCGCGCTCACGGTGGAGCGTCCCCGACGGAAACCGAACTGGTTATCCGCCAGGTCTGGCCCCACACTCGTGAGATGCTCGACGAGGCGTTCCGCGATAATGCGCTCAAAGAGCTTACACACCTCGTCGAGCAACACGATCGGCCGGTATCCGGACGGTGAATCCACCGGCCGCCCCGCCTTACGGATTCCTGATCCGTCCGTCCTCCACACCTTGGGAAACTGGCCCCTTTCGAGGCATGCGCTAAAGAGCCCCATCAGTCGAGGCCCGAGTTCTTCGAGGGCCAGGACCCATGCACGGCCAGGAATGCCGTCGGGTCCGGGGGCAGTGATTTTCCGGCGTTTAAGCCGGAGTACTGCCGCACCTAGCTCCCCCACCCTGACTTCGGGTACGTCGTCTTCGCTGGTGCTATCCGCGTCGGGCAGAGACGGAGCCATGCGCGGAGGGACGTGCTCCTCCGCGCTCGTCGGAAACAGGGAGCCCATGACCCGCTCCAGCTGCTGCGGCTGGAGACTCTGGGTCAGTGGGGGCGCCCTAGGTCGGAGTTTCTCCCTGACCTGTAGGTACAGGCGCCCCCATGGGTTCTGCTGCAGGGTCTCCAGGAGCTCCTCGCGGGCCGCCGTCTTGGCCCGCTTTATCGTCTCCTGGAGATTACCTTTAGCCTCCCTGTATGCCTGAAAAAAGCTCCGCCTCTCGGGCTGCCGCGTCGTCTGGGCGGCGACGCCTCCGGCGAAACCTGGTGTACCGGCGGCGGGCGGAGATGCATGCTGCGCGCAGCTCTGCAATCTCCGGCGACCACCAGTACACCTGCTTCCTGGCCGGTCTGGGTGTAACCCTAGGCATCGCCGCATCACAGATTTGCGACATGGCTCTCCTGAACCACTCCGCCTCGGCATCCACATCGGCAGGCCGGTCCGGCGCTGGAATCCAGGCCTGCACGATGGATGCCTCCAGGAGAGCCTCCCGATCCAGATGGTGAAGTGCCCAACGCGGATCCGGGGGATTTGCCACCGGCTGTGGGAGGTCAGGTGGGGGGACGACATCGAACCGGATGTACCGGTGATCCGAGTGCGTCTCCTCACCCTCCTCCACGCGCCAGCCTGTAATACGGCGGGCGAGGTCAGGGGATGCGAACGTTACGTCCACGATCGATTCCCCCCCCGCCGCCAAAAGGTGGCGACATTCCCCCGGTTGAGGACCTCCAGACCACGTGTTCTGGTCCAGTCCTCAAGAAGCCTCCTCTTGTACCTGGTTTCCCGGGAGCCCCACGCCTCACTCCAGGCGTTGAAGTCTCCCAGGAGCAGGACAGGGCGAGGACGGCACGCAGCGAAGACGACGTCGAGCTCAGTGAGCCATAGCTCAAACTGAGACTCGTCAATGTTCGTCGAGATGTAGGTGGCCACGACTGCCAACCCATCATAGTCCGCCGCAACACACCCGCGGCCGCTTGCAATGATCGCAAGGCGCGAGTTGTCTGCGGCGGACCCCCCAAAGATACAACAGGCCGAGCCGTCCTCGTCCACCGGGCTTCCCGGGTGGACGTAGTACGGCTCGGCGACCACGGCCAAGTTTATGGACCACTGCCGGATGCTCTGGTACAGAAGATCCTGAGCAGCACGGCAGTGGTTCAAATTCACTTGCAGGATACGGATACGGGCGTCAGACATTAATTGACGTCCATAACCGCATCTCGCCGCGAAGCATCTGGCCGCGCAAGGGCGGCACCCCCACCGCTCTCAGCGGACGGACGAGGTTTTGGCTTCGAGGCGGCGCAGGTTGTGCTGCCGACCCGGTGATCCGCGGTCTTGCCCTCCGCCTCGCATCTAAAGCAGCGAGGCGGGGCGTCACAGGCACTTGCCTTGTGACCGGGCCGGCTGCAGCGGAAGCACCGATCGCCCACGGTGACTTCCGCTGTACACTGCACTCCGACGTGCCCCACCACCATGCACCGGAAACATCTGGTTTCCCGGGCACGAAGGAGGTGCACCTGCGCCTTTAGGAAGCCCCCTACGAGGAGGCTTCGTCCGTCCGCCACTTTCAGTGCCGCCGCGACGGGGCACTGGACGACTGTCATCCCGTGACCAGTGGAGCCGAAGGAGATATCTGAAGCCTTCACCTGGTCACGGGGGCAGCCGCCCGCCTCCACGACGGCGGAGACAACTTCCTCCGTCGTGGCCGCGTCATCCAGACCCGTGATGCGCAATGCGGCGCATTTGGTGGGTCTGGTGACGCGGACGGCTTCTTCGTCCAGCGCGACCCTAAGCTGAGCCGCTAGGGCGTCAGCTTTAGGGTCGCTGGAGGCGCCGGAGACCTCGAGGAGGCGAGCCCCGGTGCGTGTCGTCTTGCACCGGAGCCCCCCTTGTATTTCGAGGGCCGAGAGGATGACTGAGGACTTCACGGTCCTCAGTACGTCGGCGTACCCCACCCCTTTCTCCACACCTACCGTCGTCACCGTCAGGACGACGGCGGTGGAGCGAGGGGGGCGGGGCCTCTTCGGCGCCTTCGCCGCGGCGGCTTTGGCCGCTTTCTTGGTAGCCTTCGTCTTCCTCTTCTTGGCTCCCACTACTTCCCATCCCTCCCGTCTGGAGGGATGTAAGGAAGCAACGGGAGCGACGTTAGAGGAAGACGAGGCGGCAGGGGTGCCACTCTTCTTACCGCGCCCCTTGGCCTTCCGCGCCTGGGCCGCGGTCTCGGCCGGCATCCGGTTCGCTGAAGCGGACGGGGGCGGAGCGGGGCGGCGGACAGCGGGTGTGCCGCTTGGACCCGGAGCGGGAGCACCGCCGACAGCCGCCGCGTATGAAAACGCGGGACGCGCTAGCGGAGGGCGGTACGCCCGGTCCTCCAGGACCGCGAGGCGCCTCTCGATCGCCGTCAGGACCTGCACCGTAGTCGGTACAGGCTTCGGCGGCGAGCCGGGCGCCATGGTGGGCGCGGTCCTAGGCGCCGTCTTCGGCGCTGGTCCAGCCGTCAGAGGAGGAGGCGGCATGGGACCTGGAGGTGCCTTGACCGCTTTGGTCAGCTCAGCGACCTCCCGACGGAGATCTTCCATCTCCTTTCGGGAGGCAGTGAGCTCCACCTCCAGGCTCGCAACCTGCTTGCGGAGCTTCGCCTCCTCCTCTGTGACGCTCCGCTCGAGGAGCTTGTCGAGGGAGGATTGGGCTTCATCCACCAGTGAAGCCACAATCTTCTTCCTCCCCGACATATTTTTACTCCCCCGCATGGCCGCGTTCATGCGGGAGAAAATACTCATTATCTCCCGCGCGGGCGGCACACCGATATCCCTGCGACTGCGCAGGGACGGCACAGATGACGGGGGTGGTGTTGGCGGGCGCTTTCTGTAGGCGTCGAGACGCGTGCGCACCGTCTTCACCGGCACCTCCTCCTCCGAATCTCTGGAGAGGAGGGACCCCCACCCAGAGCAACTAGTGCTCCGGTCGCGCGGCAGCCCCCCCTTCTCGAGGGTCCTCTTCTGCGAAGAAGAAGGGCCCTTACCCCTCACACTACTGGGAGCTGACCCATCGTCAGTCCCAGCAGCAACATTTCCTTGGGGCGTCGACGTCGCGCTGCAACTAGGCGGCGCGACGCGAGCCCCCAAATCAAAAGGCATCGAAGTCCGTTGTTCGCGCAATATGTCGTCGGCTGAGACTGCCCGGGGAAGGGCAGTGTCAGGACCGGGGGTCTCTTCAGGCTTCATAGTAAGCACAATTCCATCTGTGTTGGCCACTCAAGTTTCGATTTCGACGTTCGGTCACCCAACTTGCCACTGCGTTACCGTGGTCAAGTTGGGGTCCAGGGCGGACGGCGAGGACGTAGTCTAATCTCTTGGGGCCCCGCCCCTAACCAGGGACCTTGTGGATAGACAGAATCACCTGCAAATAGTTAAATATGTACATCTATTAATATTGATCATGAAGCTAGGTCGATTAGCTTTACCAATAAATTTAGTAAGTATTAGGTATTTATTTGATATTAACCTAATAACCAAACGTCAAAAATCAATTGCCGTTCATTTTTCTTGCTAAAACTCGGGAACGGCTGGACCGATTTGGCTGATTTTGGTCTAGAAACATTCGTGGAAGTTCAAGGAAGGTTTAAAAGAAAATTTGAGGCGGTACATAATATAAATGTAGATAATATAGTAGTAAATAATACAATAGTTATATTTTAAAATAATTTTAAACAATAAATCTTCAAAGGTAGGTACTAACTTACTTTTTACTATATTCCTACGTCGATATTCGACGTATATTTGACGTCTAGCGATTGTGGGCTACTCTCACAGCACACGCTCCGCTTAAAGAACCCAGGGTTATATGTGGGACGAAACACGTGCACAGGCAGGGCGTTCCAGGCCACTATCGTTCGGCAAGGAAGCTATTGTTCGGCGCTGAGCTAGCGGCTCAATGCTTCCTGTTACCTCCGGACAATCTATTATATAATACGTATAGCTCGTCGCTGCATAGCGTCGAGAGCGTCCAGCAAATACTTTGCGGAGCCGTCCCAGAGGTGAGAGCAGTATTCGACGCAGGGTCTAATCTGCGTCTTGTACGGCAGACACCTCTGGTGCGTTGTAAAGAATCGCTTTACCTTATTCGGTATTCCTAGTTTCCGCGAAGCTAGCCCTATACATCTTTCGATGTAGTTTTTATTATTGAACTCTCGACGAACGTCTATGCCAAGGTTGTCCTTCATTGGTAATAATGCATTCTGAAGAGAGGGTAAGGGAAGGAAAGGGGATTTCTTCTCTATATTGCAGGGGTGATAAGAGCCTCGGTCACTTCCTTGACGCATTTGCTTACTGTGGTTTGGCCTAAATATTTCGCCATTCCCACTATTCGCTGGTATGACCCAGTGACATAAAACGATAATGCACAAAGAACCTATAACATTTAAATGATTAGATAGGTTACAATTTGTCATAGAAAACATTACTAACTACAGTAGATGGAGATGGAGAGACTCCTTTTAGATTAAATATTAAAGCTATTCACATGTAGGTACCATTTCGAATGTTTTCTCACCGGCTAAACTTACGTGAATAAAGATTCGTATAGCTCGATAGCCAGCCTTCGAAATTTACATTACCGTACGCCAAAATTAAATTCGTGCTCCCAAGTTTCTTTATAAAGTGTCACGTAACGAACGTGAGACGCTACGGTTGCGATACGAAAGTAATTTAAAATCGCTCGTGCTGCTAAAATTAGTTACTTTCACGCACGATAGGGGCGCTGTACAAATGTCATACAATTGTTTGTCGATGACGATACGATTACTTTTTCGCAAGTTGTTCGTGCTCGAGCCTCTGAAGTAATGCTGTGACCGCGCGCTCTCCGCCCTCTATCTCGAAAACGGTTCACCTTATGAAAAATTTTTTTAAGAAAATTTCTAGACAATTTTGTATTCTACAATATTGAAAATTAATACAAGTAGAAAAAACCCATAGGAAATGAGATATTTACAAAAAAGCGCAAAAAACCGATTTTTGTGACCTTTGACCTTGAAATTTAATAGTTGCGTACACCCTACCATATGTAGGTTTTGAGACAACTTTTAGGGTGTCAATATATAAGTATTTACAGACTTACAGCTGGGTATCTCGAATTCCGAGGTGAACTTACTATAATGACTGGACTATTATTTGTTTCTACCGCAGTATAGATGTATCTACATGACCAATTGCGTTTCTGACGACATACTACGAATCCGCCTCCAATCATAAAGCAATAATAAAATACAATTGAATTTAAATTGAAAAATGTTCCACTGGCAGGAGCAGTGGGAACAATGACAAAAAATTAGGGTTTTTCCCATTCTTCCTACCAGAGGGACAAAGAAGTGTGATGAGTGGGAATACTCTCAAATATCACGTAGAAGTAAAATAAATATGCTAAGCGTGGAAAAATAATTATGTAAATGCTAAATTGAATAAAAAATATCGGAATAATTTTAAACGCGCAAAAAACTTATCGCCCCTCAGTCTATAAGCATGAGATAAACATTTTTTACAGCAAATGATTTTATTTTCCTGCAAATAAACCAATTATTTAACAATACTAGTACTTCAAATAATTCAAAAATATTCATCAATAGTGTAGTGTACATGTGTCAAAAAAAAGATTTTTGATATACAAAAAATATGATTTGCATATCAAACTTTACTGATTGCACAGCAAAACCTATCAAAGTCTTAGGGCAATGCGACTTGGATAGATTAGGTTAGAAGACTAAAGGAGCTGTGCTCCCGCCATTAGTCTTTGTGGTTATTTTTTTATACCTAGAATTGGATATAGAACCTCAATCCGACTTGGATAGAGTTTAGTTTAGTATTTTTGAATAAATTGCTATGCGTCACGAACTTAAATTGCTGCTAAAATTAATATTTTTTTAGGGAATTATTTGCTGCGCAATCAGTATGCTTTTGCTTAGGAAAGGGATTATTTTTAGTAGGTACAAATCGAAGGTTTTTTAACATTTTCGTACTTATTTCTTGAGTGGTAGGATTGGAGATATTTTAGAAAATGTGGCAGTGAAAATGTAAAACATATACCGTGAGCAGATGAGGATGGCTTGGACCCCGGTTATGTTAATGATGTCTCTTAAAATAGGTTACACAAATAAAAGACCAACAATTATTTAAAAAAGTACACGTCGAAAATTGACACAGCAACTGACTTTAAACTACCGAAATGTGACCATAACAACCAAAAAATAAATAAAATCAGTTTACCCACTCCGAAGATTAGGTAAAAAACATACAGTACTAGATAATACTAATACTAATAGAAAGTACTAATATTAATAGTACTAATACTACAATACTACATACAGTACTAATACTAATAGAGAACCTCCTCGTTTTTTGGAAGTTAATTGAAAATTACTATTGGTGTACGTCTTCGAATGCTAGTCGTTAGATATAACTGCAATAACAATAGCACTTTTGTGTAATTACCACCTAATTTTATGGTTATTTTATCACAATCCGTGACCGACTTACTTAACAGCACATCAGTACTAATAAAAACATAATCTTTGTTGCCAATGAATTTGCAACCTGCATTCAACCTTAGGTGGTAAAGGAATTACTTGGCCCACTGTACATCACACGCTAATTTCTGAGGTAGGGGTGGATTTTGAAAATTGCATTTTACACACTTCTCAAACATTGACTTATTCAAAATCCAATAGATTTTAAAATAATATCTATTTATAATAACAAGCTGAATACATTTGTTTTCTTAAAAAAATCTTTTATGATCGCCTATACTATTTTTTTGGAAATTTTATAAAAAATCGGTATTTACTTACATAGGATTTTTACCGTTTTATTAAAGTATAACTAGGTACTCGCAGATAACTCACAACTAAACACAATTATTGTGAATTCACTCAAACTCCTTTAAGGGCCCAGACCGCGCACGGACAAAGTCGATTTTGAGCGACAGCAGCGCTATTGTTGCCCGAATTATCCGACGGGCGGGTGAATGACCCAGAGAGCGCGATTTTTAAAATGTTTTGCGACAAACGTTCCACGTTGAGTTATTGTTATTGAAGTTGAATATTTACAGCATAACAAAAATGTTGAATTATTGGAAATAAACGACTGCCTATTTGTAAAATATTCCAAGAGTAGTTTTCGTTATAAAATGATCCTAATTACTAGATAAATAAATAAGAGTAGTTTGAGACACAATTTTTATGATTTTCTATTTATAATAAACAATCAAGAGCAGGTCCGGACTGACCTTTTTGTATTCTACTTACCTAAAATTCCAACTACGAGTACCTATGTATTTATTTGTAATTTTACTACCAAAGTTTATTCTTATTTCGTAAAATTTTCATTCAATAAAATAATTGCAAATTCAGTAGGAAGTACGGTCGAAATAACATCACGCCTTTCCTCGCTAGTGTTTATATCTACGCAAGGAAATGTGCCTATTGCGTAAACTCAAATACTTTTTGCTTACGATCACCTCGCAATCTAAAAAATCTTCTAGGGTTGTACAAAAAATTGCCAATAAATGAAACACAAGTATAAAAATGGTTCATATAATTAAAAGTAAACAAAATATGAGTCGCCACCTAAAAAGCGTGCTAGGGTTGTACAAAAATTAGTTATAAACAAACATGAAATTTATAAATTATTCATATACTTAATTAAACGAAAGTAAACAATAACAAAATATGAGTTTAAGAGTTTCTAATGTTTTTTTCATTTTAATGATTACTGATCAAATTCTGATTTCTACTAATTTGATGATAAAATCAATTGCTATTGCAAAACCTATCAGAATGAAAATGTTACCAGCTGCCCGATTCACGTAATAAAAACCGTAGCGTAGTGACTTAAAAATGTCACTTCGCACACTTTTTAACCGACTTAAAAAAAGAAGAAGATTCTCAATTCGCTGTATTTTTTGAACCGATTTTGATGATTCTTTTTTTTATTTGAAAGCTGGTGCATCCCGTGTGGTCACATTTTAATTTCATTAGGATCGGACCTTGGGTTTACACCAGGTAACTCTTCAAAATCGTATAGGAATTGTATAGAAATTGAGCTATTGGAAGATTTATGACAATCCAAGACTAGATAAGTAAGTGCGTTAAAAACAGAAAACCAAAAGGCGATTTCTAAGTTTCTAAGTTAAGACGACTTTTGAACTGGCGTGTTTACGTGAATCGACCGGCTGGGTAGTTAAGTTACCTCAGTCTCTTTCAAAATCATTAGACGTTCTTCTCTTTCAAAACACGTAAAGCTCTTTCTTTCCTCTCTTTCATAGCCTCTATGACATTGGGCGGGTCACGAATAGGCATGCTTCGTGACTGCCGAGGATCGACTAATTCTGGAAAGAGGCAATCGTAATAAAATCTAACTAATTTCATCTCCATTTTCTCCTTCCAAAATTTGTCGTCCTTTTCTATAATATAAACTT
This sequence comes from Nudaria mundana, assembly GCA_963556515.1. Lineage (NCBI taxonomy): Eukaryota > Metazoa > Arthropoda > Insecta > Lepidoptera > Erebidae > Nudaria > Nudaria mundana. Next base: position 5,398,851 of record OY748289.1, on the reverse strand, counting down.
TCATAGGTACAGTAGCACCAAACCAGATGCCAAGCATGCAAACGTTTCTTTTAGTTATATGTAGCTGTCCCTGAATTTGGAAATACCAGTAATGATTTTTATTTATGACATAACCCTTGGAAGCCTTGTCCTTAACCCAAAAGGTATGTTTGGCCATTGCTTCATCAAGAGTCATGCCAGCTAAAGAATGTGGGCACTTAATTTCAATTAAACCGTTTGCATAAATGCCATCTGGTGTAGTACCAAGAAATTCATATTGATCGTCGACGAACAAACCGCAACCTTGTATACTAATATTCTCTTGAATTTCTAACTGTCTAATTGCAGTTTCTTCGTTTTCGATACCGTACCGTACAGCAGGCAAACTGGAGATATTACTACCATAAACGATTTTACAAACAAGAGCAGCACAACTTGTGCTCTCTCGTTTTTTACAAACTTCCCCGAACGATGATGAGGTTAGTAATTTTCTCCTTGTACTCATCCACTCAGCACTACTTCTTTGCAAATGGGTCGACCTTTCAAGCTCCTCTCTTTCAGCACAAGACAACTTTAAATCAACTAAAAAAGATGACTTGCCTTTCTCATATAATTCTGGACTCAGATCAGGTTTTTCGCAGTTTGGTCCATAGTGAGCGTCTTTCGATACAGCGCTGTGGCTTTTTTTCAATCTTAATTTAGGTTTAGCAATTAAACGGTTTCTACGATTACTATTTTCCACTTTCGCGATCAAAGGATTAGGACTAGATTTAAATATGACTTCATGAGTTTTACTATGAATCGATCCCGTATTAAAAGACACAACAGCAGCTGCGCATCGGCCCGCATAAGAACCACGGGAAGAATAATTTACACGCTTACCCCCAACTAATTTGGCAATATCTCCGTTAAAACTTTCAACTATATTACTTGTGCAATTATGAATTAAACTTCTAGAATGATATGACAGTCTTTTACTTAAAATTTCTACCGCGTCCATTAATCCGCATCCAACAATTGCTGGAAGTAACCCAACAGGTTCTATTCGACGAGTGTCAGGTCTACAAAAATACTCCTTGCAATGTTGGTGATTACCAAATACGTGTTGTGGACCATTTAGGATATCTTCACTAAGATTTTTTATTTTTTCTTCGAGTGACTGATTTTGATCCCCCCAATATTTAATCGCGCATTTTACACCCGTTCTTAAACGCAAATACCTTTCTTTTAGGAATTTCCGTAATTCGCAAGGATACTTAGTGTCTTTCGACAATTTCTCCAAGCTATTGCAGTAGTTTCGTAAAAGATGATTTTTGCATTCAATTTTCTCTACTAGTAAATTATCGTACGGACGCGAATCTAATATTTTTTTATAAGTACTGGAATCGCCGTCTGCTACAAATTTATTATAAATTACACCGTGATCAACAAAGGAACGTTTAAACCCCTCAACTATTATGGTCGATTCCATCCCGGTAGATGATCCTGAATAATTCTTGAAACAATGGTGTTCCGGGGGCTGACTGTTGTTCTTTGCGGCTCGTGCACAGACTACGCAGTATTTATTTTTAACTCCAAAAAACAATACTTTATTAGTTTTAATGCCAATTATCGCAGCTGCGCCGGATAAGGCGGAAAAATTCTTACTATAAGATCTCTTGCTCCAACAACCGTCAACAGCAACAGATATTAATGGTGTACCATTTTTATCAACACTACCTATAGACACTGCGTACTCCGCTTCTTCCTTGACAGCTTCTGCCATGGAATGTGCTGCTGTCTTTTCCCACCAATCGCAAACCGTATTATTAATTTCATTGTACAATGAAGGTGACATGATTGGTAGGGCTACTGCGGCACTTAATGTTTTTAACTAAAAGTAGCTCCCACCAGATGATATGATACCAGACACAATTTGTTGATTCACTTCCATGCTATCTTCTTTCTTTTCAACCAAACACACAGTAAATTTCATATTACACATACTACATTTTATGATGAGTTTTGAGTCCAGACCAACTTTTACTTCACCTATTATACTGAGGTAACTTAACTTACAATCCATTGGACCGTGGTCCCCTATGGCCTGAAGAGCTTTAAAAAAAAAAGAAATATCCACTACTCTACGCCCAACTTCCACTTCATCCACCTTTCCCTCTTGACGGTTGTCAATAACTAGTTCCTGTAAAGAAAGATAATGGCTTGATTTTTTTTATAAAAAATAATTCAAAAGGTATGGGCCAAATTTCTTCAAACATAGCTAAGAACTCCCTTAGAATACATCTTTGAAACACAGAACACTAGATCAAAATCTTAAACGTTTTTATCAGTCTTCGTCAATTATGAAAGTGAATAAATAAACATAATAAAAAACTGGTTGCTTGTAAAGTCGGTTTAGGACGATAATTTTATCGGATAACGTCATAATATTATTCTCCATCGCTTGTACTGCGCTCTCGCTTGACCCTAGCGTGACATAATGTGACACTTTTTTGTGCGTGTTGCCAGTGTTCATCGATTTATAAGACGTTATCACGTCATAAATTTAATAAATCCGACTATATGCATAAAAACTCAAAAGGTAAAAAGAAAACAAGTCTACGGTCTTGAATTATGTTACATAAAAATAAATAAGAACACTATTGTAATAAATCGAATTCAACAGTTGAGACCCATTGAAATCCTCACAGGCTCGAACTGACTACTAACCTGACTAGCTAAATATTTCTTTAGAAATAGGCCCCGACTGCTAAATACGCTATATTACAATGGTGTTGTTATTTATTTTTATTACACGTTTTCATTTTTTAATCTGTCGGGTTTTAACATTTTTATTGTTTATTTATTTATATTCATAACTGACGAAGACAAATTATAAAAGTGCAAAAGAATTCATACAATATTATGTTCGTGATGAACAGAAATTATAAATTTCCTTTACGCTGTACGTATTGGTTTTTTATGGCGTCACTTATTCTATGTCACTCGGGCTTAGAAGACAATTCTAATGATACTAAAAACATTAAAATCGGTTCAATAATTTTGAACTTATCGTGCCACAAAGATATATTACTTAGTATACATACATACATACGTACACCAGTCGCGTAAAAGATAATATTTTACAAAAAAAATTCTTGATTTTGGTAAAATACGAGATTTGAACGTGAATTTTCTTTTGAGAAAGTAATTGAGAAGTATGTGTTTGTCTCACAATGAAAATAATAAATATTGCAAAAAAAAACTGTAGGTACTGAGATTTTGTCTTCGCCCATCACTAACTAGTTTGTTTATTTATGTAACAAGTCTACAAGAATTACGTATAACAACTTACCTCTATACAGCGCGTAGCAGTGTTGCTCGGAGTCTCGGCCTGAAGGTTTTCTTCATTTTCAGTACTGGAAATATTATTCATCAATATCCACTTTTTATTTATTTTGTAATTTTTGTACAACCCTACGCCAGGCACGGCGCGCCTCTTTGGCGGTAAGTATGTCGACAAAGCCGCGCGCGCGCCCGTGCAATTTCTGATAGGAAACATACCTACTTCCACTTCCACATATTTAGACATGATGAACATGAAAACTAATAATACTGTAACTAATAATAGTGTAAGCAAACTCATTGCTTTGAAATACATAAATATATGAAAACTAATACTATATTATGTAATAAAATTTATTATTATGAAAATTGTTCCTATAGAATTTGACTTTATTACTTATATAGATATTGAAATTACGTAATTATTACCTACTGGACATTGTAATTTTTCTTCTTAGACTGACATACCTAATTGTGTACCTATCTAATTACATGTCAAATCAATATTTACATGCTGTTGTAGGTATATGTCTGAATCAGGCGATCTAAATCATTGTACCTATTTGCTTTGTAATGTACCTACCCTGTTCAAAATGCAAATAGATTATATTATTATTACTACTAAGACATGATAAGCATACACACAAATAAAAGTAATAAAACTAGGATTTTTACTTGACACTAACACAAATCTAGTAAATTTTTTCTAGGTATTTAGGACAAGACGTAGTCAAGTAGGCAGGTAAATAAATAAGTAGGGAGGAACTTACATTTTATTCCGAGATCTTTTGGCTTTCACGTTTTTATAATGCGTACTAAATTTTCTTTTCGCTGGCATGGCTCTCAGCAAATTATCCTGCGAAAAGAGACCCTCGATTACCAATTACGTTTATGATACCTATTGCCTTTATCATGTTGAAAAATCTATGTATGTCGTGCAGAGAACTATAAGATGATTGAAAGTCATACCCAGTCATACCCCGCCAGTTCATATCTCGAGAAAATAAGGTGGGCAGGGCTTTGATTGTTTCAAGCCTGAATTGATACCTACTTGACAAGGTTCATAAAATGACCTACGCAACAAAGTAAATAATTTTGTATTTCTTACGATTTATATCTAGTTCCATCATGGTTTTCTTTCAGACTTTCATTATATCGGTACTTTCTACTTACTGAAAGTAAATTAGTTATAAAAATATTGTACTTACAGTTTTTCACAAAAAACACAAATTCACAACACGTAATTTTGCTGTAGCATCCGACACGCGTGGAGTCACTTTGAAATTCTATGGCGCACTGGCGATTAGTTGCGACGATCGTTCTATCGGGACGCGCTTGAATTTGCATACATTTTTCTATGGAGAATTTACGTAAAACATATCTAGATTTTAGGGCTTTAAAAGGGGAAGTCTTTGTTTGTAAAGGTACAAAAAAAAGTACATGGTTATATTTATTGGTTTTTTCAGTGTTTAAAAAGTGTTTCTTTTTATCAATTTGTGTTGATTTATTGGGTTAAATCTGAAAAATACGAAGGCACGCTTTCGAATTTTTTCTCAATTTTGTGCGTTTGTTGACGTTTATTATATAACAACTACAGGGTTTTAAGAGTTAAAATTAGCACTAACATAATTTTTGGTCTTTCATTTTAATATATACAAATTATCGTCGTTATTAATCATATGTAAATAGGTTAAATATGAAAAATCGTAACACTCTTTTCGGTGATTTTCACGATCTGGGCCCTTAAAACAGTCTATATTGTCTTAAACCTCATTCATCAAAAAAACCTTCATACTTCATTCAGTTAAACCTACTGTAAGAAGGTTTTTTTTACGCGAATATTAATCGGTATAAGCTACGATGACTGACGCTTATTTTTACTACCAACTATATATCTAGGCAGATGAATATCGTTTAGTATTTTATTGCCTCTGACTCTGACATAAGTTATGTACCTGGGGTATTCAGTTCAGGGCAGCAATAATTATTACTAACTACTTATGATTTTATCTACCTCGGTAGTGTAGTTGGTTGGACGTCGACCTGCGTGATACTGATGATACCTCAGAGGTCTCAGGTTGGGGCGGGGCCCCAAGTGATTAATTCTACGTCCTCGCCGTCCGCCCTGGACCCCAACTTGACCACGGTAACGCAGTGGCAGGTCCCAACCTGCCACTGCGTTACCGTGGAAGGATTAAGACCGAGTAAGGATTAAGACGTTCGGTCACCCATGACCGAACGTCTTAATCCTTACTTGTGACCATTAAAAGCGATTTTATTATTACAATGAATAATCCTGTAGAGACCCCCGGTCCCGACACTGCCCTATCCCGGGCGGTGTCGGCCGACGACCTTATGCACGAACAAATGACTCCGATGCCTATCGATTTGGGGGCTCGCGCCGCGCTGCCTAGTCGCAGCGCGATGTCGACGCCCCAAGGAACTGATGCTGCTGGGACTGACGATGGGTCAGCTCCCAGCAGTGTGAAGAAGAAGGGCCACTCTTCTGCGACGAAGAAGAGGACCCTCGAGGAGAAGGGGGGGCCGCCGCGCGACCGTAGCACCAGCTGCTCCGGGTGGGGGTCCCTCCTCTCCTCCGATTCGGAGGAGGAGGTGCCGGTCAAGACGGTGCGTACGCGTCTCGACGCGTACAGAAGGCGGCCGCCAACTCCTCCTCCGTCCTCGGTCCAACTGTCCCAGCGAAGTCGCCGGGAAATCGGTGGGCCGCCCGCGCGGGAGCTGATGAGCGTTTTTGCCCGCATGAACGCGGCCATGCGGGGCAACAGAAACGTGGCGGGGAGGAAGAAGATTGTGGCTTCACTGGTGGATGAAGCCCAATCTTCCCTCAACAAGCTCCTCGCGCGGAGCGTCACTAAGGAGGAGGCGAGGCTCCGGAAGCAGGTGACGAGCCTGGAGGCGGAGCTCGCTGCTTCCAGGAAGCAGATGGATGACCTGTGGCGGGAGGTCGCTGACTTGACCAAGGTGGTCAAGGCGCCTCCCGGTCCCATGCTGCCGCCTCCTCCTCCGACGGCTGGACCAGCGCCGAAGACGGCGCCACCCACCACGGCGCCCACCAAGGCGCCCACGACGGCGCCAACCACGGCGTCCAAAAAGGCGCCCACCACGGCGCCCACCATGGCGCCCACCACGGTGCCCAACACGGCGCCCGGATCGCCGCCACAGCCTGTGCCGACTATGGTACAGGTCCTGACGGCGATCGAGAGGCGCCTCGCGGTCCTGGAGGACCGGGCGTACCGCCCTCCGCTAGCACGTCCCGCGTTCTCATACGCGGCGGCTGTTAGCGGTTCTCCCGCTCCAGGACCAAGCGGCACACCCGCTGTCCGCCGCCCCGCTCCGCCCCAGTCCGCTCCAGCGTACCGGTTGCCGGCCGAGACCGCGGCCCAGGCGCGGAAGGCGAAGGGGCGCGGCAAGAAGAGCGGCACCCCTGCCGCCTCCTCTTCCTCTAACGCTCCCGCTGCTCCTTTACATCCCTCCGGACGGGAGGGATGGGAGGTAGTGGGGGCCAAGAAGAGGAAGACGAAGGCCGCCAAGAAAGCGGCCAAGAAAGTGGCCAAAGCCGCCGCGGCGAAGGCGCCGAAGAGGCCCCGCGCTCCTCGCTCCACAGCCGTCGTCCTTACGGTGACGACGGAGGGTGTGGAGAGGGGTGTGGGGTACGCTGATGTCCTGAGGACCGTGAAGTCCTCAGTCAACCTCTCAGCCCTCGATATCCAGGGGGGTCTCCGGTGCAAGACGACACGCACCGGGGCTCGCCTCCTCGAGGTCTCCGGCGCCTCCAGCGGCCCTAAAGCTGACGCCCTAGCAGCGCAGCTTAGGGACGCGCTGGACGCAGAAGCCGTCCGCGTCAGTAGGCCCACCAAATGCGCTGCATTGCGCATCACGGGTCTGGATGACGCGGCCACGACGGAGGAAGTAATCTCTGCCGTCGTGGAGGCGGGCGGCTGCCCCCGTGACCAGGTTAAGGCTGGAGACATCTCCTTCGGCTCCACTGGTCATGGGATGACAGTCGTCCAGTGCCCCGTCGCGGCGGCACTGAAAGTGACGGACGGACGAAGCCTCCTCGTGGGGGGCTTCCTAAAGGCGCAGGTGCACCTCCTTCGTGCCCGGGAAACCAGATGTTTCCGGTGCATGGTGGTGGGGCACGTCGGAGTGCAGTGCACAGCGGAAGTCACCGTGGGCGATCGGTGCTTCCGCTGCAGCCGGCCCGGTCACAAGGCAAGTGCCTGTGATGCCCCGCCTCGCTGCTTTAGATGCGAGGCGGAGGGCAAAACTGCGGACCACCGGGTCGGCAGCACAACCTGCGCCGCCTCGAGGCCAAAGCCTCGTCCGTCCGCTGAGAGCGGTGGGGGTGCCGCTACTGCACGGCCAGATGTTTCTCGGCGGGATGCTGATATGGACGTCCATTAATGTCTGACGCCCATATCCGCATCCTGCAAGTGAATTTGAACCGCTGCCGCGCTGCTCAGGATCTTCTGTACCAGAGCATCCGGCAGTGGTCCATAAACTTGGCCGTGGTCGCCGAGCCGTACTACGTCCACCCGGGAAGCCCGGTGGACGAGGACGGCTCGGCCTGTTTTATCTTCGGGGGGTCCGCCGCAGACAACTCGCGCCTTGCTATCATTGCAAGGGGCCGCGGGTGTGTTGCGGCGGAATATGATGGGTTGGCAGTCGTGGCCACCTACATCTCGCCGACACTGGACGAGACTCAGTTTGAGCTATGGCTCACTGAGCTCGACGTCGTCTTCGCTGCGTGCCGTCCTCGCCCTGTCCTGCTCCTGGGAGACTTCAACGCCTGGAGTGAGGCGTGGGGCTCCCGGGAAACCAGGGACAAGGGGAGGAACACGTGGTCTGGAGGTCCTCAACCGGGGGAATGTCGCCACCTTCTGGCAGCGGGGGACCAGCTCGGTCGTGGACGTATCGTTCGCGACCTCTGCCCTCGCCGCCCGTATTACTGGCTGGCACGTGGAGGAGGGTGAGGAGACGCACTCAGACCATCGGTACATCCGATTCGATGTCGTCCCCCCACCTGACCTCCCACAGCCGGTAGAAAATCCCCCGGATCCGCGTTGGGCACTTCACCATCTGGATCGGGAGGCTCTCCTGGAGGCTTCCATCGTGCAGGCCTGGATTCCGGCACCGGACCGGCCTGCCGATGTGGATGCCGAGGCGGAGTGGTTCAGGAGAGCCATGTCGCAAATCTGTGATGCGGCGATGCCTAGGGTTACACCCAGACCGGCAAGGAAGCAGGTGCACAGCTGCGCGCAGCATGCATCTCCGCCCGCCGCCAGTACACCAGGTTTCGCCGGAGGCATCGCCGCCCAGACGACGCGGCAACCCGAGAGGCGGAGCTTTATCAGGCTTACAGGGAGGCTAAAGGTAATCTCCTCTAATGACAATAAAGCGGGCCAAGACGGCGGCCCGCGAGGAGCTCCTGGAGACCCTGCAGCAGAACCCATGGGGGCGCCCGTACCTACAGGTCAGGGAGAAACTCCGACCTAGGGCGCCCCCACTGACCCAGAGTCTCCAGCCGCAGCAGCTGGAGCGGGTCATGGGCTCCCTGTTTCCGACGAGCGCGGAGGAGCACGTCCCTCCGCGCATGGCTCCGTCTCTGCCCGACGCGGATAGCACCGGCGAAGACGACGTACCCGAAGTCAGGGTGGGGGAGCTAGGGGCGGCAGTACTCCGGCTTAAACGCCGGAAAATCACTGCCCCCGGACCCGACGGCATTCCTGGCCGTGCATGGGTCCTGGCCCTCGAAGAACTCGGGCCTCGACTGATGGGGCTCTTTAGCGCATGCCTCGAAAGGGGCCAGTTTCCCAAGGTGTGGAGGACGGGGATACTGGTCCTGATTCGTAAGGCGGGGCGGCCGGTGGACTCACCGTCCGGATACCGGCCGATCGTGTTGCTCGACGAGGTGTGTAAGCTCTTTGAGCGAATTATCGCGGAACGCCTCGTCGAGCATCTCTCGACGGTGGGGCCAGACCTGGCGGACAACCAGTACGGTTTCCGTCGGGGACGCTCCACCGTGAGCGCGATCATGCGCGTCAAGAGCCTGACGGAGGAAGCAGTCTCACAGGGCAAGGTGGTGGTGGCGGTGTCTCTAGACATCGCCAACGCGTTCAACACCTTGCCATGGAGCTGCGTTAGGGAGGCGCTCGTGTATCACGAAACGCCTCTCTACCTCCGTCGTATTGTCGGTGCCTATCTCTCGGAGAGGGCCATAGCTTTCCCCAGCTGGCTCGGGCCAGCTCGGCGAGATGTGTCGTGCGGTGTTCCGCAGGGGTCGGTCCTGGGGCCGCTTCTGTGGAACATCGGCTACGACTGGGTGCTGCGGGGTGCGTTGCCTGAGGGCGTCGGCGTAACGTGCTATGCCGACGATACCCTCGTCACGGCGCGGGGTGCAACGTACCAGGAGGCAGCACTCAAGGTCACGACGGGTGTTGCTCAAGTCGTGGGTCGGATACGGCGGCTGGGACTGGAGGTGGCCTTGCACAAGTCCGAGGTTCTGTGTTTTCACAGACCTCGGAACGGTCCACCTGAAGGTTCCAGCATAAATGTGGGAGGCGTTAGCATCGGCATCAAGCCCTCGATGAAGTATCTAGGGATCGTACTTGATAGCCGATGGAACTTCGGACCACATTTCCGAAGTTTGGTCCCCAAGGTGACACAGGCATCGGTCGCGCTTTCGCGACTGATGCCCAACCTAAAGGGACCCAACGCTTCCTGCAGGAGACTGTACCTGGGGATCGTGCGGAGTATGGCCCTATACGGGGCTCCCGTATGGGCGGCGCGGTTGACGGCCAACAACTCAACGCTCCTTAACAGACCGTTGAGGACCTTGGCCGTCAAAACAATAAGGGGCTACCGCACGATCTCCGGAGAGGCTGCATGTCTCCTAGCCGGGACCCCTCCAGTGACCTGGAAGCGAGAGCCCTTGCGTCATTGTTCCAATGGCGCAAGGAGGCGCTGGAGCGGGACCACAGGCCTGCGTCTCGAGAAATCGATGACCGGCGGTCCCAACTCCGCCAGGATCTCATGGAGTCATGGAGGGTGCGACTTGAGCAACCCAAGTGGGGTGCCACCATCATCGCGGCGGTGAGACCGATCATGGACGATTGGCTGCAGAGGCAGCATGGTAACCTCACGTATCGTGCGACGCAGATCGTTACCGGGCATGGATGCTTCGGTAGCTATCTGTTTCGCATCCATCGTGAGGTCACACCCCTGTGTCAACACTGCGACGTTTCCGACGACGACACCGCACTCCACACGTTGGTGGAGTGCTCAGCGTGGGCGAGTCAGCGCCGGGACCTCGTAGTGGGTCTGGGCGTGGATACCCTCTCGCTGGAGACCATGCTTCAAGCCATGGTCTCCAGCGGGAGTAGGTGGAACGCGGCCGTGTCCTTCTGCGAGCAAGTCGTGCTCGCGGAGGAGGCGGCCGAGAGGGAGAGGGAGCGTGCCCTCCCCGCCGAGTTCCGTAGTCAGCGGCGAGGCCGCCGCAGACTCATCTACGCCCAAGACCATCGACCTCCATGATCGGGGCCTGAGGACGGCGGGATCGCCACCCGTCGTCCTTACAGAAGCAGGCTAGAAGGGTTGCGTGCTGCGGGGCCTTCGCCCCATAGCACGCAACCAGATTCACTCATTGACGCGGGATAAAACCCTACCCCAACGACGCGGGATTGTCATCCCGACCCAACCCCCCGCAGAGACCACAGAGGTGGTCAAAGTCCGCCGGGCGCCACTGGAAATACGTTCTGCTTGTAACCAGAGACGCCCGTCAACGGACGTTAAAGCGGCCGCGGCCTTGGTCGCGGAACTAAAAAAAAAAAAAAAAAAAAAAAAAAAAAAAAAAAAAAAAAAAAAAAAAAAAAGAGGTCTCAGGTTCGATCCCCGGGTAGGGTTAACTATTTGTACGATCTGCAAATGTTTGTTTCGGAGTTTGGGTGTTTTCTACATCTACACTACTATTATAAAGAGGAAAGATTTGTATTTTTGTGTGTATGTTTGTAATGAATAAACTCAAAAACTACTGTGCCGATTTCAAAATTCTTTCACCATTGGAAAGCTACATTCACTCTGAGTAACATAGGCTACTTTTTATCCCGGTAATGTGCTCCCACGGGAACCGGGAACGAGTAAACTAAATCACGCGGGCGGAGCTGCGGCGATCAACTTGATTTTAATAATAAGTATATAACACAAAACCCGCGCAATAGACGTGGAATTGCGAAGACCAGCCTGCGTCGACAAGTACACTTATTATTGCACTTTAACACATATCATGCCATAGAGGTTAGTTCCTCAATTTTTGGTTGACAGCGATCTGAAACGACGCGCGACGCTGTAAGTAGCACACTGATATGATAGTGATTGCAATATTAGGGATATTGAGTTGGTGGTGTCCTGGTCAGTTGATAGAACGTTCCTTGGAAAGGTAACAGCCGCTTGTTCACGCCCAACTCAAGACGGTCTTGTAACAGAACGTCACTTTCGCAAAATGTCATCGTGAAAAATTTGGTCAGTTTAGCACAATCTCACTTTAGCAAAAATGTCCCTTTCTTAAAATGTCTCAAGACTATATTTTTCTGCGATTGAAATATTGTAGTTAGCATAGGTACTTCATTATTTATTGAAATAGATATCGATATCGTCCTATAAATATTGCATGCTCGGTGAGGCAGAGCACAGCGGATGTAAATTCCTGTAACATCTAGGATAACCTTGTAATAATTTATCTGTGTTCAGCAATGTAATAAATGATTGATTGATTGAGATACTTATTTTTATTTTAATTACGTACTTACAAGCTTTGTTTTATTTTTTAATTCCGCGGCCCAAATCGCGTCCGCTCTCAGGTCCGTTGTCGGGCGTCTGTGGTTAGCACGCAGAAGGTTGGCGCCCGGCGCGCTAGCTTGCCTTGGGCTAGATGACATTGTGTGAAATATTTACCTATTTTTTTTGTAAATACACCAATGTGATCGTTTTATTACAATACTAAGTAAGTATGACTCTGTTGCTGTTTTATATAACCGTTGTAATAATAATACAAATATTGAAAGAAAAATTAAGCTTATCTTCTTTCTGGATACCTATTGTCAATTTTATAAGTATTATTAACATAGTTATCACCATTTTATCTCGTGGAAATTTTAGTGTGGTATTATTGTGATACACTTCACTTGAAACTCAATTCCCTTGACCTCCACGAAAAGTACACTTTATCATATCACAGCGTCATCTTTACTAATATTATAAAGCAGAAGAGTTTGTGTGTTTATTTGTTCAACGGATGCAGGAGTTGCACTTGTGAAACGTATATTTGATGCTTGGGAGGTAACAACTTGCTGCTCAATGTGAAGAAAACAAAATGTGTAAAATTTACTATGCCTAATGTTAGACAGGTGGATACTGAATGAATAATGAATTAAAATATTAAGAAAGAAATTATAAATAGATCACTAAAACTGATGTCATCGGCGGGACTCGAACCCACGGCCTTTCCCTAACAGAGGGACTGCACTGACCAACTGAGCTACGATGACCACTACCGACGATATCGAATTTTTACTTCATATCATATTTAAAATATTGGATAGAAACAGGCGTTACTTGGCGAAAATCCATGACAAAGCAATGGTAAGTAAAATGTTTTTAAGAAAAAACTTTTTAAATTTTATAATAGCATTAATTTTTCGCAGAATAAAAAAGACAACAAAACGTCGACAATTGTTTCGCCTCTAAACGAGGCATTATCAAGACTGTCTCAGAGAGAACAGCTACGACGACATCGAATTTTTGCTTCTTATCACATTCATAATTTCTACATCGCGCTATTAAGGTTAGGTTAGGTTAGGTAGAACTGCGGTAGGTGGATCCAACTCTAACCACCGCCGGAATGCCGTCAGGGCCACTGGTTTTCCGCGTGTCGAGTGATCGCAGCACTGCCCGTACATCGCATTGCCTGAGTACAATGTCAGGCATAGTGTGGCCACAGTTGGCAATGGCGGAGGGCTGCAGGTCGACCCGGGAATTAGCCGCAAAGAGGTCTGCGAGCATATCCGATTTCTCTTGGACTTTGTGAGCCAGCTTTGTGAGTCACCTCACAGAGCCTTAGGTGGGCAAATTCCTTATGACAGGTGGTGTGGCCGTAGGAGTGATCTTGGTCATCTGAAAGTTTTCGGATGTAGAGCACTAGTTCACATACCTTCATGTCATAGGAAGAAATTAGATTTAAAGGCAAAGGAAGCAATTTTTGTCGGTTATTCAGAAAACCCTAATACTTTTATTTTTAGGGATCCGTCTAACCCACGAAAAGTATCCATGTCCCGAGATGCAACCTTTTTTGAAAATAGCTTTACAGGGTTGAAGCAGCGGCAGTCTGAGCCTGTGGTACAGTCAGACTCCGTATTATTATTTGAAGATAAGGAGCCGGAAACAGAAGATTGTCAATTTTTTGATTGCGTTGAGAGTAACGGCTGAATCATCTACATCAGAACATCAGATTAATATCGAAGAGGCAGCAACTATGGAAGAGCAGCAAGATTTTCATGTACTGACGCTTCCTGATGATGATGTAGAATCAGCAACTGTGAATGAGGAACAACCTATTCACGAGCCGAGGTACCCCCCTAGAAATAGGAGACGACCGGATTACCTAACGTACAATGTGTCATCGGTCGATTCTGGTGAACCGACGACATATTATGAAGCTACTCATGCCGACGATGCTGGAAAATGGCAGCATGCAATGGCAGATGAGTATAAATCCCTGACTAAACTCCATACGTGGGATTTAGTAGATAAACCAAACAAAAAGGTTATACTATGTAAATGGGTTTCTAAAATCAAAAAGGACGCTTATGGTAATATCACGAAATATAAGGCTAGACTCGTCGTCAAAGGTTTTAATCAAGTCCAAGGAGTGGACTACGACGAGACGTTTGCACCAGTGATTCGTCATTCTTCGCTGCGCACTCTATTTGCACTAGCTGTAGAGATGGGCCTAACAATGAAGCACTTGGACATCGAAACCGCGTTCCTAAACGGAGATTTAGAAGAAGAAGTTTTTCATGGCACAACCCCTTGGTTTCGTAGAAAAAGGCAAGGAAAACAAGGTTTGTTAATCATTATACGGCCTTAAACAGGCACCACGAGCTTGGAACAAAAAGTTAAACGAAACACTTATAAAAATAGGTTTCATAGGAACTCCCTCGGAGCCTTGCGTGTTTACTAAACTCTTTGAAAAAATCACGAGTTCTTGAACTCGTGATTTTGGGTGTCTTTGTCGATGACATAATTGTCTTCTATAAATCTGATTTGACATGTGACGTCGTCAAGATAGATTTCTCGAAATATTTTTCACTAAAAGATCTGGGAATACTAAAATCGTATTTGGGATTGCAAATTGAATGCGATTCCGAGAGTGTGAAAATAAATCAAGCAAATTACATTTTATCGCTGTTGGATAAGTTCAATATGAGAGAATGTAAGACGGTGAATACTCCATTAATTAAAAAGTGAATGGAGAAGAGAAGTGATGGTGATGTTGGTGAGTATCTTATCCCTACCAAAACTTGATTGGAAGCCTGATGTACCTCACAAAGAATTCTCGCCCCGATATTGCTTATACGACAAGCTATTTAAGTCAGTTTAATACGTGTTTTACGAAGGAACACTGGAATTCTGCAAAGAGGGTTCTACAGTACCTGAAGGGTACTTTAAACTATTCCTTGGTTTACAGGAGAAGAGGAGAACCTTTAGAAGGTTTTTGCGACACCGATTGGGCAAACTGTCCGATAGACAGGAAGTCGTATACTGGCTACACCTTCAAGTTAGGTGGAGGACCAGTATTCTGGGAGTCAAAGAAGCAGCCTACGACTGCTTTGTCATCTACGGAATCCGAATATATGGCACTAGCGTCTGCCACTAAGGAAGCTTGTTATCTACGTCGCTTTATTTATGAAATAACAGGTAAACTTACTTCAGTTAACTTAGCGTCTGACAGCCAGAGTGCCATCAATCACGTTCGGAATCCTATACACCACAGCAGGACGAAGCATATTGATACTAGGTTTCACTTTATTAGGGAAAAGGTATCCAATATTGTTGTTACCTTAGAATATGTAAAAAGTAGTGACATGCCTGCAGATGTCCTCACTAACCCACTTGGGCCTATGGTGCACAACAGGTGTACTTTTAGTTTAGGACTAGAAACTTAACTTTTTTTTGGTGATGTCAGGCACAACATCGATTAAGGGCGGCTGTTGTAGATAGTCTAATCTCTTGTAGTGCAGACTCTTTATAAGTTATTTTTACTTTTATATTAGGCATATTCTATTTGACATATTCTTTTATTCAATATTTTAATGTTTGTTATTTACCTAGTTTCTTGAATATAAACACTCGTGACAGTAACATCTCTTTTACTATTTCCTAACAAATACTTACATTTAAGCACCTTTCTCCTCAATATCCCAACAAAAAAAACAACAATTATTGTCGTACAGTAAAGTTAACTAAACAAAACTAGCTCAGGGCTACTAAATGAGCGCCACTGGAAATACCTTCTAGTGTCACCAGAGACGCCCGCAGCAATGGACATGGGAGCAGTCGCGGTCTCGCGGAATTTAAAAAAAAAGAAAAAAATTGGCTATTTAGTAGCCTTTTTTTTCTTTTTTTTTCTCTTATTCTAAGCGGGAAACCATGACATTTTAAAACCGCTGAACTGATTGCGATGAGATTTAGCATTTCAGACCCACGGTACCCTGGCCATACCCCTGGTGGTACCGTAGGTCTTTTAAAGTTAAACTGTACCACCAAGTAAGTGACCCTAGTGATGTGTTGACCTACCTGTGACTAAGAGAATAGGAGGTTCTGGTTTTGGAAAAAATGTATTGTTTGATAACTGGTTATGAAACAATGAAAAAAAATCCATATTCATAACCAGAACCTCCTACTCTGTTATGATCGCCTGGTACTTTTTCGGAATAATGAGTTCAAACATTCAATCGGTTTTCACTAAATTTAAAAGAATTTAATATCTTGAAGGCTCTTATGTTGTTATGTATTCCTGGTACATTTGAGGTTGGCTTGAAGCATGGTCTCCAGCGAGAGGGTATCCACGCCCAGATCCATTACGGGGTCCCGGCGCTGACTCGCCAACGCTGAAAATGACACGCACCTTGAATAAAATACTAGGACTACAGAACTACATAAGCACTCTCGAAATCTCATTCGAATCTTGATCCGTTTAGTTTATTTAAATGTGTCAACATGTGCACTGAGTACAGATGAAAATGATTGTCCATTATAAAAGTCACAAACCTCAAATGTACCAGGAATATATAACAACATAAGAGCCTTCAAGATTTTAAATTCTATTAAATTCAGTGAAAACCGATTGAATGTTTGAACTCATTATTCTGAAAAAGTACCAGGCGATCATAAAAATAAAACAATTTAAAATTAAAATTATTTTTATTTAAATAATGTCAGCGGTAAAAGTGGGTAGTATAAAATTACATGGAACAAATGGGACAAAAATTGTATATTGTAAGGTTGCTTGAACTGGCTTCATGAGTTCCATGAAGCTGAACGAACTGGGAATAATCCGTTTTTTTTTCAGTCGTAGATGTTAATTAACATCACATCACTATTAGTCGGTGGTACCGTTTAACTTTAAAAGACCCACGGTACCACCAGGGGTATGGCCAGGGGTACCGTGGGTCTGAAGCGAGATTTAGTATGGAGATGGTCTGAGATCTGTTGCAGATTAAAGGCTTTACCTACTTCTCCCGAAAACTAGTTGCCCCACATTGTACATTGTACGCAATTACCCTGTCTGGTTTTATTGTACACTGTAAGCAATTACTAAATCGTAGATATTAAAATACACATGCGTTTTATAGTGATGTACCTATAAGGGCTGTTTACTAGTAATTAATTAATTAATAGCAATTAATGGTTTATGTTATGGTTATTACTTAATGTATCTCGTCATCTCATCGTTATAATTATTATTGCATAATTTATTCCAAATTAGTTCATTATTGTATTAAAAGATAAAGATAAAAGCCCTTTTATTGTTCCATTAAATTACATTACTTAAAATATAAAATTTAAATTTGTACTTCAGCCATTACATTTCATTATTCATTCATTATCACAAAATTAATATTATTATTGTAGCATGCTTTATTTTTATTTATTTATATTTTTTTTTGTTTTTTTTACTATTTTAATAAAATTGCAATTTTAACTAAGGTATCAAAATATTACACTATTATAGACTATTCAAAATATTACATTCTATTAAAAATACATATATTATCAATATTTATAATTATTTAAATCAATGTTCTGATAGCATGCTTTATTTATTTATTATTTATATTATTAGTTATTTATTTATTTTTATCTTTTACTTTAGGAACCCCCGTGTGGGTGAAGGCCTCCTCCAGTTTTAACCAATTATCCCGATTTTGAGCCAAGTCCATCCATCGTTCTCCGGCTATAGTTTTGATATCGTCGCTCCATCGTTTCAGCGGTCGGCCTACTCGTCGTTGCCCACCTTCTGGTCTTTGCCACTCCGTCACCTTCTTTGTCCACCGTCCGTCTTCCAATCTAGCCACGTGGCCTGCCCATCTCCATTTTTGCCGTCTAACATGTTCTAGTGCGTCTCTTACTTTTGTTCTCTTTCTTATGTCCTCGTTCTTTTTCCTGTCTTTTAGCTTTATGTTAAGCAGACTTCGTTCCATCGCTCTCTGGCATACTGAAATTTTATTTGCATTTTTTTCTGTGAGCGACCATGTCTGCGAGGCGTAGGTAATAGTAGGTTAGTACTTGAGTCCATTATTTTTTTCTTTAGATGTAATGGCATCTTAGATTTGAAAATATGTTTTTGTGCCCAATACTTTTTCCAAGCGCTTGTAATTCTTCTTTCGATTTCTTCTCCATCAGTGTCATTAAAAGAGATAAGTTTGCCAAGGTAAACGTAGTCGTTAACATATTCGATGCTTTCGTTGCCCACTTTGATTTCTATTTGTTTGTTGGTTTTTGGAATAAAAGACAGGAGCTCGTAATAATACGTGTCGTGTATTTCAGTCGGCCATGTTACAAAGTGAGTAAGAAGGAAGTGAACATAGACAAGACAATATTGATATAATCTAAGCATAGACTAAACTAGGCTATGGCTTACAAGCTAATATAATATTATGACATCTTCCCTTTAAGTAACTTTATTATAACTTATATTTTAGATTCTTA
This sequence comes from Nudaria mundana, assembly GCA_963556515.1. Classification (NCBI taxonomy): domain Eukaryota; kingdom Metazoa; phylum Arthropoda; class Insecta; order Lepidoptera; family Erebidae; genus Nudaria; species Nudaria mundana. The sequence continues at coordinate 5,380,263 of OY748289.1, read as the reverse complement.
TATAAAAATAACAAAACGCATTTTAGTGTTTTGACACGAGACAATTTGACGTTTTAAAAGATTCTGACAGTTGACATAATTTGACGTTGTCGATTCGACGATTGTTTCTAAATGTAAACAAACAATGGTTTACAACATTTTAGTTTACTAATTAATTACTTATAACTAAGTACATGACAATGAATACGAAACAATGCTTATAAGACTGTGTCTATAAGACGTTGTGGTTGCCTTATCTCTCTTCCTGAACTAGAATATTTCTTAATTGGTTGACTGCTAGTACGTTGAGGAGATTGACTATGAGAAATTTTAGAGTAATCATTTGTATAACAAGGAGTATAACTGATATAAGTTTGATTGGAACTGACTGGTTGAGTGTGAAAATAATTAGTCTGTGTGTTATGTGAATGAAAAGAATATTGAGACTTTGGTCTAAGTGTTATGTATTGTCTATTGCGACGATATGTACCAAATTTACTTTTTATGATATACGACCTAGGTTCCGGACCAACTTGTTGTATAATACCTGGAAACCAAGACGATTGTGGATGTTTTTGAAACATAACATGACTATTTACCTCCAAGAGTTTAAGATCTTTGGAATTTTTGTTGTAATACTCTTTCATCTTATGTAAATTTTGATTATTGACTTGTTTAAGATGTCTATAGTTACACAATTTTGGTTTTAAAAGTTTTTCTACTATAGGTAGCTTTGTACGAAGTCTACGTGACATGGAAAGTTGTGCTGGTGAACATAAATTGTTTTTGGGAGTATTGCGATATTGCAGTAATGCTAAATATGGATCAGTACTATCAAGTAAACATTTTCTAAGCATATTTTTAATTATGCCTACTGTCCGTTCTACCATACCATTTGAACGGCTGTGATAGGGACTGGAAGTGACATGGTGAATATTCCAATCTTGTGTGAAATCATGAAAAGATTTGGAATTCATCGGTGGACCATTATCTGACATTAATGTATGGGGAATACCATGACGCGCAAATATTGATTTTAACTTGATTATGACTTGGTCTGCACTGTAACCATTACTTAAAATTGCTATCTCAACATATTTTGAGAAATAATCGACTACAATTAAGTATGTATGCTTGTTGAACTCAAAGAAATCTATACCAACCTTATGCCAAGGAATGTATTTGTAATCATGTGGTAATAAACTTTCTTTAGTGTTACTCTTTCTTAGTTTTTGAGTTTGAAGAGTTTGGTCAGACCTGGTAGCTTGTTCAATTTGTTGTAATTTGAAAGGACTAAGTGACAAATTAGCAGTGAGTAAATTAACATGAAGTTTAATATCTTCATCCAATTCTACTAATGCATTTTCTGGTAATGCAGCACGGGACAATGTGTCTGCGACATATAAGTATTTACCTGGTTTATAAGTAACGATAAGATCATAGGGTTGCAAACGAAGCATTATTCGTTGCAATCTTGGTGGAATATTAAATAAAGGTTTACTAAATAAAGAGACAATAGGTTTGTGATCTGTTTCCACTAGGACTTTGTTACCAAAAATGTATTGATGGAACTTAGTACAACCAAATAAAATTGCTAGGAGTTCCTTTTCAATCTGAGAGTAATTTTGTTGAGACTTTGTCAAAGAAGCTGAGCCATATGCTATAGGACTAATATTATGTAAGATGACAGCACCTAAAGCATCTTTTGAAGCATCTACTGACAAAGTAAGTGGTTTTTGAGGATCAAAGTAAGTTAAGACTGGTGAAGAACTAATTAGAGACTTTAATTTATTGAATTCTTTCTCATGACTGTCATTCCATGACCATATTGTGTTTTTATTAAGTAACTGTCTTATGTTTGATGTTTCTTTTGATAATTTTTTTATGAATGAGCCAAGAAAATTAATCATGCCCAGGAATCTCTGGACATCTGTGACATTCTTAGGCTGTGGCATGTTGCAAATTGAATTTACTTTAGATGGATCTACAGACATTCCATTTCTATTGAATATAAAACCTAAATACTTGACTTCACTTTGACAAATGTTACATTTATTACTATTAAATGTTAGACCTATATCTTTTGCACGACAAAGAACTTTTTCTAGGATTTGATCATGTTCTTGAATGGTTTTAGCATGTATAAGAAAGTCGTCCATCATTATTTTAATGCCTTGTATGTCACCAAACTGGGAAATCATTTCTTTATGAAAGATTTCTGGAGATGCATTGACACCAAACGGTAGCCTTAAAAAACGAAATCTGCCATAGGGGCTTATAAAAGTACATAGTTTGGATGATTCTTCATCTAAGACAAGATTCCAAAAGCCTGACTTAGCGTCTAAATTTGAAAAATAACATGAACCATTTAGTTCTGCTTTAATTTCATCAATATGTGGAAATGGGTAATGTGAACGTTTAATAGCTTTATTTAACTTACGTGGATCTAAACATAATCTAATGCTTTCATCCTTTTTAGAGACAATTACCATAGAGTTGACCCAATCAGTTGGTTCATCAACTCGAGCAATAATACCAGTGACTTCTAACTTATTAAGTTCTGCCTTGACTTTATCCTGTAATTTAAAAGGAATTTTTCTACTTGCGTCTACCGACGGCTTGACATTTTCGTTGAGAGTTAAATGACATTCATAGTTTTTAAGAGCTCCTATTCCATTAAAAACCTTACTATATTTCTTTAGTATTGACAGACTGTTTGACTCTGCAGGGACTTTGTGACACATTGACTGTGATATGACTTGACTTTGACTGTTAGACTGACTTGACATTGACTGTATATTGTTGTTCTGGCTATGCTGACTAAGTGTGTAGTTTGGACTGTGTTCAGATATATTTTCATCAAAGGTTACTGAATGTATTCTTTTTATGACTTAACTGTTGACATGACTGTCTACCCAGAATATTTTTGCAATCTAACTGTAATATGGAAACACAAGTTGTATGATTTGTCATTATACTTACATGGTAATGTACAATAACCGATTGTAGGTATACTTTGACCTGTAAATGTTGTCAAGTTAAATGGTGTTTGTATAAGATTTATCTCTTGCAACGCTAGTTTTTCAAATGCTTTCTTAGACATCAAATTCACATCTGCACCTGAATCAATAAGTAAGCAGACAGATTGACTACAGATACTTAGGGTTATTGACCATTGGTCACTATATTTTACAGAATTACATTGATAAACAGCACCTAAAAAAGCTTGATCATCATTAGAAAAATCTTCTTGTACATAATTAACATATTTTTGCTTGGACTTACACATCTTTGAATAATGATTAAGTTTTTGACAGAAATTACATTTTGCACCAAGAGCAGGACATTTAAAACGATGTGTTTGACCACACTTTGGACACATTGAGTTATTCATAGACTGATTGTTACCTTTATAACCATTGGGACTGCTATAACTCGATGAATGGGATGTATTGTATGACTGGTTAGGATTGTACCTTGACTGTTGACTGTGACTCTGACTTCTTGATTGACTATCCTGTGACTGCGGATTGTACCTTGATTGTTGACTACGACTATGATTTCTTGACTGATTTCTTGACTGACGATGTTGTGAATGACTTCTACTGGACTGTTGACTACTTCTGTTATGTATACTATTTATACTAGCTACAGATGAATTGGGATTTGTGCCTGATAATATTTGAACTTCTTCTTCTCCGGGACGATTCTAGTGACTTAGCAATATTTATAGTGGCATCTAAAGTGGTAGGCAATTCTTGCAAAATTTTCTCTTTAATGTATTGATTCTGATAATTTAGATTCCAACTAAATATATCTTTTAGTAAATCGTCTTGCAATTCACCAAAATTACACTGATGGGCTATATTTTTGAGATCTGTTATATAACTGTCCAGCTGTTCATTTTGCAGTTGCTTTCTGTTAAAAAGTTTATGCCTTATCATGGTTATATTGACTTTTGGGCTGAAATAACCTGCAAATCTGTCGATCAACACTTGTAGCTTGACTGTTTCGACATCTAGGTTGAAAGAATAAAATATGTGAAGGCAATCTGGTCCTATATAATGTAATAAAAGTGCAACTTGCCTATCTTCGCTTTCTTGATCATATTTAAATGCTTTGAGATATATTTTGAATTTGGTGATCCAATTTTTCCACGTGAGCGGCATGTTGGATGCATGAACGTCCATGTGCTTGAGGCGACCCGACGACGTTGAAGATTCGTCCATTTTTTTTCTTTTGGTTGATCCAGTTCTTCCTAAGACACGCCAGTTTACACCACACCTGATGTTTGTTGGTTTTTGGAATAAAAGACAGGACCTCGTAATAATACGTGTCGTGTATTTCAGTCGGCCATGTTACAAAGTGAGTAAGAAGGAAGTGAACATAGACAAGACAATATTGATATAATCTAAGCATAGACTAAACTAGGCTATGGCTTACAAGCTAATATAATATTATGACACTATTGAAGAGTGGTTAGTCATAAGTTTGGTTTTTTGGAAGTTCATTTCTAATCCAACCCTCTTGCTTCGGTGATATAGAGCGTCTAGCATATCTTTTAGGTCTTGAGCACTATTTGAAAAAAGAACAATATCATCGGCGAATCTTAAGTGACTTAGAAATGACTCTTCGATTTTGATACCTTTACTCTCCCACCCAACGTCGTGTAGTATGAATTCGAGCACCGCTATGAATATCTTCGGCGACAGGGGGTCTCCCTGCCGTACTCCTTTTCCTATATTAAAGTATGGGCCAGTTCTATCCAGCTTGACTCTACTCTGGCACTTTTCATAGATATTTCTTATTATATTTATGTATACTGTATCTATGTGATGATACCTAAGTGCTCTAACTATTGCTTCGTGAGAAATAGAGTCGAAAGCCTTGCGATAGTCTACATAAGCCAAATATAGAGGCTTATTAAATTCCTTATATTTTTAAATTATTTGGCTTAACACTTGTATGTGATCAGTCGTCGAAAATTTTGGTCTGAAACCTGCCTGTTCTATTGGCTGTTTTTCATCAATCGTCGGACCTATTCTTGATAGTATACATTGAGAGAATAGTTTGTAGATGTAGGAAATCAGACTGATTGGTCTGTAGTTAGACATATCCTTTGGGTTACCTTTTTTATAAAGTAGTGTAATTTCTGACTCTGTCCATTGAAGTGGGACTTTTTGCTCTTGTAGGATCATATTGAAAATTTTTGTAATGAGTTCCAACAATATATCTTTGCCAATCTTTAGAGCTTCATTTGTAATTTAGTCTTGTCCTGGGCTCTTATTATTGCTAAGGCGGTTTATAGCTAGTATGACTTCCTTACTCGTAAATGTTTGTATATCTGTTGTACCTCTTTGGGGCATTGGCTCTACATCAATTTGAGTTTTTGTCGCGTTGTAGTATAGATCCCTGTAAAAATCTGTAGCAATGTGTACTAGGTCTTCTCTTTTCGCTGTAGTTATTTTATTTTTCGTCAATTTTGGGATCCATGTTTTGTTTTGTAGAGTTTTGAGGGACCTTTTTATGCCACCTGTATTTTCTATACATTTTTGATATTTATTTAGTCTGTAAGCATCATATTCATCCTGTACCATTTTTCTTGTTATTTTGTAGAGTTCTTTCAGTTCTAATTTTTCAGGATTGGTTTTGTTAAATTTATGTTGGAGAATATGTTTTCTAGAAATTAATTTCCTTGCCTTTTCCGTTAATCTAAATTGTTTGTTGTAATTTTTTGGGTCTTTTGCTTCCATTAAGCTTTCGTGGATAGCCAATTCCATTACGTTGTAGAGTTCTTGCATTAGTAGATCTTCCTTGGCATTTTCACACAACTTACTGTCAAGTGTTATTCTAAATTTTAACTGTTCCGTTTCAAATTGAAGGCTGGATTTTGGTCTAGAGAAACTTTTTCTACTTATTTTCTTTCTTTTCACTACTATCGTGCCCCTCAGTAGTCTGTGGTCTGAAGCATAAGGAATTTTTCTAATTACCTCTATATTAGTAAATAAATGTCTTCTATTTGTCAGAATGTAGTCGATTTCGTTTCTTGTTTGGCCATCTGGAGATATCCAAGTCCACCTTTGATTTACCTTTTTCTTAAAAATAGTATTTATTATAGTAAGCTCTTCTTCTAAACAGAATAATTTTAATCTTTCACCTCGATCACTGCAATTGCCTGAGCCGTATGGTCCTATCATAGAGCCAATTTCTGTGTTTGGTATTCCTAGTTTCGAGTTGAAATTCCCTAATATAATCAAATTTTCGCAGGACTTCTCTTTCAGGCTTCAATCATCTCAGAGTAGAACTTCTCTAGGTCTTCATCAGTTGAGTTTTCAGTCGGTGCATAGATTTGTAAAATAGAAAACTTTAAAATTACATGATTCAATATTCAGTATGGCTACTCTATCGGATATTCCTACAAACTCTATAATATTTGATTTATATGTTTTCTTTACTAAGAAACCAACCCCTTTCTGTCCTTTTGTTTGTCCATAGTAGCTAAATAGGCACCAGTCATGCTCTTCTATTCCGTAACCTTCTCTTCTAATTTCTACTAATCCTATAATGTCCCAATTTACGTTTCTCAAGGCTTGTTTAAGTTCCAGCATTCGGTATTCGTCTTTAAGGGTCCTCACATTGTATGTGCAAATATATATTTTTTGATTACATTTTTTTTCATAATCTGGGAGTTTATTGTTTTGTTTTGTTTGGGTTAATTGTACTGGAGGGTTCTTGTCATAGTCTCCCACGGTGACAAGCCGGTTTGGTTGATGTTGTAGGGGGAGGGCACAGCAGCAGTAGCACGCCGTCACGCTATATTTTGGGGATGTTTCGGTGTAGTTTGGAGAGGTGATGTGGAGGCTTGTGGGCTCATTGTGTTGTGTTTGCCTCTCATAAAGTCAAAGGCATTCAATCTTTTTACTTTAGGCAAATTTCCGGTTTGATTTGACGGCGTGTCTTGTGTTGGCGATATTGACATGTTTCTCTTCTTATTTTTATCATGGGACTCTTTTTTTTCTAGTATTACCAACTTGTCGTATTTAATTATGGCATTATTTCCTTTTAATTTTTCCATGTCCCTTTGTATTTTCAATTCAGCTCTCTTTTCTAAAACTTCTTTAGGATAATCTTGTTTTAAATAATATTTAGTGTTCTCGTCTAGTGTTTTTCTATTTTTCCAGACATCTATTTTTTTCCAAGTGTGGTAAATGATACTGATAGTGGCCTGATTTTCCCCTCTCCTTTTCTACCTATTCTTTGTACAGATTCTAGTTCCGCTTTTACACGGTCTACGTTCATTTCGTGGTGGATCACGTTCAGGATCTTGTTTTCCATGTCAAAGTAGGTACTTTCAGTCTCTTCTATCCCAAAACATAGTAAGTTCTTCTTCCGCAGTTGTCGCTCCAAGTTCCCTATTTTTTATTTTGTTCTTCTAATTATATGTTTAGTTGTTCATTCTCTATTTTCAATTCTAAAAATCTATCATTCATCTTATCACTGATTTTTTCTGCCGTTTCTTCACTAATATTCTTTATTCTTTCTTTCTGATCATTTAATTCTTCTTGTATTTTAATAAGCATCATCTTAATTTCATCCATTTTGCTTGCTCTGGTTATGGAATATTATACTTAATTAATCAATGACATATCTCTGATTACCCCACTAGGAAAGAGGCGTGATTTTAAGATTGCATGTATAATTAGTTAATTACCAACGACATATGTCAGTGACATCTATCAGTGAGCAGGTGGATTATATTATTTAAATTAACAACACCATCTATCGGTGGTTTGTTAAGTTATTTCTGACAGTGACATCTAGTGGTGAGTAGTCTCTGTTCTATACGGACAATAACTGTCAATATTCTCAAGTACAAATGGACGATAATAGGTTATAATAATATTCACTTAAGATTTTCACCACTAGCGTACCTTTAAACCATTAAGGAATGTTGTTTGATGGATGCTTGCACTATTATTTCTTGTAAAATTCACTTTTTTTCGAATGTCGTTATGATTTTGGTAACGGTAATCTCAAGATGTATTGTAATTCGTGTCAATCTTTCACTATTCCACTTTCCACTTGTTCAATTTGTTTTAGCGTTTTGCATCTTCTTTCTTCTTTTTATAACACTTTTTGTAGGTTTGCGGTGCAATTTCTAATTTTTATTACAATTTATACACTAAGCCAATGTTTACGCACGAACGGTGGCGCCCTCTCCCCATTATTGTATTACTACCTAATTATTATTGACATTATAATTTATGCATGTATAATGAAATCACTCAAGAGTGCTGCAAAAGATGTTCATAATTATCGAATACGAGTATTTGATAATTATGAAAGATGCGATCTCTTGTAGGGAGAAAGGAAGGTCCAAGAGATCGCATCTTAGTTATATGACCCCCTTTTTTATATATTTTTTTATTTATTTAGGGACAAGAAACAGTTACAATATTAAATATAATTACAATTATTTGAGTTTAAGTCTGGTATGAGCAATACATCACTCCACAGCGATGACGATAAGTACATATATGTTTCAGCAAAAGATGTTCATTAATTGCCGAATACTAAGAGTGATTTGATTATACTTATTTAAATTATAATGACAATAATAATTAGGTAGTAATACAATAATTTGCTAAATTAGTATAAATTATGTAATAATAATTATAACGATGAATCGCAATCAGTTCAGCGGTTTTACCTTCATTCTCGAACAAACAAACAGACACGAAGAAAATGTCATGGTTTACCTGAGTACCTATATTATATGAATTTCAGCTTCATACGTAAACGTATTCCTGTGAAAAAGGGTTTTGACATAAACCGACGAACAACAATAAGTGTTCCGTTTTTTCCTTTTGAGGCACGAACCCCAAAAAACCAATTAAACACATAGTTAATAGAATCCGCCATCTGTTTGCAGCAACATGATACAAAAAGAATCTCTTAGAGGTGCATGAAGGCGATGAAATGATATTAACGCAGCCTAGCTCTTGTCAGAATAGTACACTCGTCGTTCGATAGATGGCACTTTCCAAAATAACAACAGGTCAGACCATGTTCAGACGGAATGGGTGCATCTCATAAGGTATAAACTCATTTGGTCTAATTTCATTTTATTATCGTTCATAAGATATAATCAACGTGAGATATACTAACTGTTGATATAATTTCTTTGAATATAACATTTATTTATTCTAAAACGTAATTAGTATAACGTTGTTTGATATAACGTTTATGTAATCGAAAATCATATGTCTAACGTTTAATATATATAAAAATGTCATTATGGTTAACACCCCGACTCTAAGTACAAACAATCTTCAGACAATAAACGTTTGGTGAAAACAGAATGGATGGGTAGGTTAGGTTAGGTTAAAACTGTGACCTCCTATGCACGAGCCGAGCGAGCGAAGCGAGCGGTGCATTAATAGAAAAAAGAGATTGTTTTTAGTAGGTTGACTAAATAAAAAAATTTAAAAGTACTAGTTGGTCAACAAGTTATAGTTTAAACGTTCATTTCCCAAACATTAGGTTTGCGTTACAATTTTTTGTGAATAGATTTTTTGCTAAGTAATAATTTGGCAAATGAAAATATGCGAAATTTTTTTTGAGAAGTGAACAACTGTCAAATTCCTTTCGGTCAAACAAGTGAGACCCGTTTTCATCATATTAGACCAAATAAGTTTTGTATCTTTTGAGCGGTATGTCAAACGATTTTATATTTATTGTATGTTATGTCAAACGATTATATATAATTATATTTTGTAAGATTTAGTTTTTATGATTCATATTGTAAAATTATAACTGTATGCCTACACTATCGGATACCTTCTGCAAAATCCAATGTAGAAGAAAGGAGAAGCTCTTTAGGTAGGCAGGTACATAAAATACAACAAAATGGTATTATTTTATATTTGATATTATTATATTATTATTATTCCATTTATGCAAATAATTTTCTTAACATTCATTTTTTACAATATTTATATAAAAAGTTACATTTACTATTATAAAAAATCCATGTCAGACCACCACCAGCGGTAGAGGTCTCAGACTGACTAACCTCCTAACGATGCGTGCCGTGTCGAGGATGACAGCCTTCTGTATCTGACCCTTGATCCAACAGTCTAGCGAGAGTCTCTTGAGATGTTGATCGAGACTCTTCGCTATTATGATTATCGGGACAATGATCGTCGAGTCAACGTCTCACATGACGGTTATCTCGAAGGTCAGTTCGAGGTACTTAGAAAGTTTGCCCTTCTCTGCCTTAACGAGATTCTCGTCATGCGGGACGGCGACATCGACGAGCACCGCCCGGCGTTGAGCCCGATCAACCAACACGATATCAGGCCTATTGGTAACAATACTCCTGTCAGTGATGATTGATCGGTCCCAGTAGAGCAATGCACGACCATTCTCGAGAACTGGCTCTGGTGTGTACTTATAGTACGGTACCTCGGACTCAATAAGGCCGTATTAAAGAGTTGCTAGTGGATAATCCTGGCCACTTGATTGTGCCTATGCAAGTACTCGGTGTTAGCAAGATACGAACAACCGGAAATAATGTGGCAAAGTGATTCACCAGGACGGTGGCAAAAAACTAAATAAAATTATATTTAATGTATGTTATGCTTATAAAAATTTGTTGTTTTAAAATTATATCAATCGTTCATTATATTAACTAATCGCTATATTAAATAAAATGAAAGGTTCCGTTGTTATATGTTGTGAATATTAGAGATTTTGTTGTTATATCATCTATTACTTACCCAGACGGAATAGAGTAAATTATCAATGATAAATCGGTTTTTTTTAGTTAGGTTTTAGTTGTATTAACAAACAAGCAAAGTTACGTAAAGTTCGGTTTTATCAATCAGAAATTACAGCTAATTAAAACTTTGGAAGGCTCTCCTGCAAAGTTGTCTTTTTACAGTTTGGCCCTTATACGTAGGTCACACTATAAGTTTTGCGTAACTTAAAAAAAACAACATGTTAAAACCAAAATATTATGTTTATTGCTTTTCAAAATACTCTCCTTTACATTTTTAACATTTTTTCATGCGATCGAACCATTTTTTAAAACAGTAGGACCACAGTCTGTAGCCATGTTTTCTACATGCTGATTGAACGCTATCAATGCCTCTTCGGAGTTGGTAAAAGTGAAACCTCTCATCAAATCTTTGATTTTGGGGAAAATACAGAAAACACAGGGTGCTAGGTCGGGGCTATGCGCAGGATGGGTGACGAGTTGTACTTTTTCGGAAGCTAAAAATGACTTTGTTTTGTTGACCGTGTGTGCAGAAGCGTTGTCATGATGTAGGAGAACGCGGTTATTGTGTCGTCTTTCGCGAACTTTTTCTAACACTCTGGGTAAACAAATGGTAGAATACCACTCGGCATTAACACTCTTTTGATCTTCAAGTGGAATTGTACAGATGGGACCCGTAGCTGAGAAAAAAAAGGCGATCATTTTTTTACCAACGTTTCTCGCCTGCCTCACTTTTGTAGGCTTGTTCTCATTTTCAAACACCCATTCACAAGATTGCTGTTTTTTTTCGGGTTCAAAACAATAAATCCACGTTTCATCTCCTGTGACAATGTCATAAACAGCATTAGAATGTCCATGGTCGTACTTCAGTAGCATCTCATAGGTCAGTTCATGAGGGATCCAACGACAACAAAGTTTCCGAACTTTCAATTCTTCGTGTAAAATTTTCTGGATTTGACTCATACCAATCCCCAATAGTCCTCGAATTGTCTCATAGGTAATCCGCGGGTTTTCTTCAATTAACCGCTTAACAGTAGCCACATTATTTTCGTTGACGGCAGTTGAAGGCCGCCCTTCACGAAATTCGTCATGTAAAGAAACTCGACCTCTCTCAAATTCCGCAAACCATCGCCTCACGGTGCTCAAACAAGGTGCTTCTCTCTCAAAAGCATTTTGAAGACGAGCGGCACAGTCTTGCGGAGAGAGAGAACTTTTAAAATCATAAAAGATCATCGCTCTAAAATCTTTTCGACTTAATTCCATTTTCGTTGCATACGTAGACCTTTGATGTGTGATAAAAAACAATTGACAAATGATTTCCCGCCAATTGTTTTTTTTTATTACTAAGAGGATACGTTAAGTAAGGAACGTTTAAAAAAATATAACATTCGAAATTCAAATAGTTCCGATTAGCTAGAAGTGCAAAACTTTTAGTGTGCCCCATGTATATAGGGCCCGTCGATATAATTATTTATTGTTAATACCTAAAGATACTTTTCATTGTCGGCACTTCGTGAAACTTTTAGCTGTAACTCACCAGTCCATTCCTCTGATTTCATAGTATATTATTCTTGTTACACTAACCAGTTTGTAAGTGGTGTTCCACTACACTATTCACAGTTGCATACTACAATGACATTATTTATTTACTTATCCTTTAAGCTATTATCGAACAGCGGAAAATAATTTATATCTACCAGTGAGATTGTTCATAATTGGTTTAATTAGATGCTAAGGGCATTATTGACATCTGTAAGACTCAAGTCATCTGTCTTATCTGAAGGGGATTTTGCAAATACTATTCGCGATATTCGCTCGTTTCTCTGCCGAACGATATTGGCCTGGAACACCCTGCCTGCGCATGTGTTTCCTCCCTCACTCTGGGTTTTTTATTCGGGGCGTGAAGAGGCACATCACTAGGTCGTCAAGTTGAGGGCCACTCTCTATAGTACTGTTAGAGTAGCCCTCAATCGCTAGATGTCGTCACAGATTACCATCTAATCAGGCAGGGGCGGCGTCAATTAGGCGATCCTAATATAAGAAAGAACTGCCATGGGGGTAATCCTTCCAAACTTCCAAGGGTGTAAGGCATCGAACGTTAAGGTGGACATTAGAAAAAAAATCGATATCATCATAATCGTAACATAGTATAAAACAAAGTCGCTTCCGTGTATGCATGCTTAGATCTTTAAAACTAGGCAACGGATTTTGATTTTCACCATTGGATAGAGTGGTTGTCGAGGAAGGTTTTTGTGTACCTATATATAGGTATTTGTCTAGCTAGTTAATAATACCAGACACCTGCTTGTATTTGCTAATGCTAGTCATTAGTGTTCTTTCAAAATCTTTCTTGCCTGTTTTCCGGATAGGCATGGGCACAGAGGCCCGCCTTTCGTCAGTCACTTTGTTCCCCTACATGTTCGAGGAAGAGAGCCTGTCACTGGAGAACTTCCTGTTTACTTGAACCTCGTCGTTAATCGATAGGTGGCACCACTTACATTTGAGGCTGATACCTTAGTGACGCGACCCATTTTTTTCCTGAATTATAAGTACTTATATTTATGGGACAAATGTTTTATTTTATTGTAAAGATAAATCGAAGAGCTTATATTCTTACCTGAATTAAGAGCAAATATCCTTGGATAATTTACGAATCTACTAAGTGACTACTCTTAACTTAAATACAAAAACTAATGGTACGAAATTCCGGCGAGACTTCGAGTATTTCAGAGAGCATTTAGAAAAGTAGCAGTAAATTTTGAGATTTCCTTGCAATATAATAAGACTCACAATTCAATATGTGGAGATGGAACAAATTTTAGTTGAAAAGTGTCCCTATGGATACTCATATACCGATTCATGCTTTATCTGCATCTAGTTTGAAGGTTTTTGAAGCGAACAGTTCCATTATAACCTTTTCAAGGTTATTATTGAGAATTTTTATTTGTTTAGTGTTTATTTTTTTTTTAAGTTCGAGACGTGCCAGCCAATTACAGTCATCATGAATGACTGTAATTGGCTGGCACGTAAGATTTTGTTGCCTGTCATCAACATTTCATCGCAAGGCAACGGGTTTAAATTTTTTTTCAAAATTACAACATAGCTACTACTTTTTATTAAATTCATTCGGCCATTTTGTTACGTGGGACTAAACATACTGGCAAATTGTGGGTATGTTATGCACCTCTGCCTACTCCTTCGAGGATAGAGACGTTGGTTTGTGGGGATGTTGGTTTTTTTAATTATTTCACAAAATGAGAACATTAACATACATTTGTGATTGGAGCCTCCATTTAAGGAAACAATGCCTGTGTTAGGGCTTTAGGAGACTCCGCTCTTCTACGAGTATAGCTAGGTATAACTAACGCTAAAATGTATACATGTATGTTTGTATGTGTGTGTATGCCGCCTCTATCGCCGAAGAGATAGGAGTAAGATACTGCACCAATTTTCTTGCGGTTTCCACAAATAGATTAAGCGTATGACTGAGCAACATGGCTTTCTTTCATCATAATTGAATGGCAAGCAAAAAAATTTGCTCATATTAATATTTCAGCTATTCAGCATGCACTAGTGAAAAATAAATAAATAAATACTTTAATGGTGAACAAACAGTTTGAACTGAAAAGAAATTCCTTTGAAACCAATCAACAAAAACGCTCTACTACTGAACAATGAGTACCGCAAGCTATACTTAATTAACTATTCCTTTATTAAATCTCGTTCCCCGGTTCCATTAACAATAGACATTATCAGGACACTAACAAACCGACTCAATTTGTGTTCCTATTATTATTTTCCACAACGAAAACCCTATTTTCTTCCAATATCTATCTATTATTTTTTATTGACCGTGCGTGCGGAACGATCGTGTCTTGTTTTCAAATACTTTGACTGTCCACTCAAATTTAATATCACAATAGCGATACATATTTGTACCTTAGAAGCTACATAATTAGGTCACGTTTTGTTTCTGTGTGAGTTTTCTCTGTTAAAATTTTTGTGGAATCGCGTTTCTGGGATCAAAAGTGTATTCAAGCTTTTTTTTATAATTTTCGTTTAAATTTGTAAAACGGCATCGCGTTATGCATAAAAACATGCATTCCGAATCTCATTCTAAACCTTAATACATTAAAGAATCAAGATATTCCGTAACTGTGTCATTCTCTTTCTTTTATTCTCATCTTATTAGTTAAAATTAAACACTAATAAATTAATGATGGAATCATGTCATTATCTTTCCTATATATCATCTTCAAATTAAGTAGTTATTATTTAACGATTGTAATAAAACTCCCTGTGTACAGCTTTACGTTAACTTTATTCCATACAACTTTATTCCAAACAATCACTAGGTGGTAGTACTATCGTTTAACCATATTAAAACAATGCTACTGAGTAAATTAAATTATTACTTTGTTCTAACATAGCGGAATTTGTTATGGATGCTACCTCGAAGAGCGCCAACCGAAAAGTGAGCTCTCTACCAAATTTCCGCCCATCTTTTTCCACGTCACATTACGCTTCGGTGTTGCAACCACAATAAATCTAACCGCTAAAACCTAATACGATGTATTGTAAGTTTGGTCCTGAGAAGCATCGATCAGACGTTATTAGTTTGTACTCTTCTTCAAATAAGATTTGATTAATCCAATATGATATTAGTTATATATCTGATTGAAGATGGTTAGAGTTTGTGAGTTTATTGAGGTAAGTAAACATACATAGAGTGACAAGGTCACGGAAGATATGAAATTTGAAAATCTTTCATTCCAATATTGTAATGGATAATGAACTTAATAAGTTTTTGAGCGGAGCGAAGCGTAGCGTATCTTAGACGTCAAGTGTAAATCGTTTGTGTGCCAACTCCTCCGAAACGGCTCGACCGATTTTGACCAAATTTGGCATGCTGGTCGACATCATACCCGGGAGTGCATATCTCTGAAATCATGAAAATAGAGCATTAAAAAATTAAGAAAATTTGCGCCGCTCAACATTTGCAATTAGTAGCATGCATTGCATACCCAGTTTTAACTATGTACATACATACTTAACTATGTAGCTATCTACACACGCACGCTTGCACGCACTTAAGCACGCCTGCAACACGTACCTTCCGATGCAATGGACGTTTTCACATTGCACGATAACGACACACGATATCGTAAGTAGCAGCTGTAACTTTAAGGTAATAATGTAAATTTTTGTGACGATATCGTGCAATGTGAAAACGCCCAATGACTTTAAGTCCTCTATAGGAAGACAAAAAATAAAAATACTCAAACAAATATGATCAAGTCTTTGTCAAATAAAAAAAAACATTGTTAGTGAAAACTCGGGAAATCCTTAGTTCATGTTTATTTAAGAAGAAAGGCCTCGTCCTTAAACACCAAACATAATAGGTACTTTATAAGGTACAATTCGTTCTAAGTGGCAGGCAATGGAATCCAGTAAATGCTTCGGCGTCAGAAGTTACATCATGTTATGAGTACAAGATGATAGTATGACTGTGAAGAATAAAAATCTCGAGTATCACACTAGTGTAACGGTGAAGAAAAAAATTCTTCTGTTCCACACTGGTGTGACAAAATGGTGTGACGGTTAGTCATACCCCTTTTTTTCCGTTCTATTTTATATTTGCAGCTTTGACTATTTCCTACCATGTTCCTAAGCTCATAGTTCATCTAAGTCATGAATACCCGGTCTAGTTGACCTCTTCGCTATGACAACGTGTATTTATTACTTATTCAATACCCTATCTGACAAAATGGAAGCCAGCTGTGGCTGAGTTAGGGTTATCGAGGCCCTTCGACACTTGGTAATTTTATATGCAAAGTTTAGAACACAAAATTTACTATGTATTTTTAAAGCTACTTACTCTGATTTAGAATTCTGTCTCCGTAGCACAGTTGACACTTTTAAAACTTCTTGATCAATGACAATCGATATTGTCACTATATTTCGGGGTTTCATTGGGTAAAAAGAGTTGATACATTTACTACCTGATTACTGCGGTTGCTTACGCGTGATTTTCTCGTTCTCAATTCCAACGGTAACATAAATATTATTACTGGGACAAAAAGTAGCCTATGTCACTCAGAGATAATGTACTTACATATTAGTGAAATATTCTTCAAAATTTGTTCTGTGGTTACGGAGCCTATTCAATTCTAAGTGTGTGTGTGTGTGTGTTTGTGTGCCAAGCGAAAGGATTTTGAATAAACGGTTCAGCATGAGTCAGTACAAGTCACTCACTTCATAGAATAAGTAATAGTAGGTACTAGGTATCTAAGATTGATCCGTTGTTAGAATTATACAGCCCTTCTTCTCCAAGACAAAACCTAATTCAAAAACAGAACTTTCTTCATTTCAAAGTATATTAAAAATAGATGGAGTTAAATTTCTCCGCGAACACAAAACGTCTTTACCGTCGAGTAGATTTATGAACCGTCACTATTTTAATAATAATTTTCAAACACAATGGAAATCAGTAGGGAGTTCCATTATAGCTTCAGCGGAGAAATGTTAAATTTTATTTCTGTTCAGGCTTTTAAGCAAATGCATAGATACCGTTCACCGGCCGTCGGTTTTGTCAATAGACACCTGATTCAAATGGAAATTGGAATGTTCTCCATGTGATCAGAAGGTTTTCAGTATCAAAACGTGGGCGTATGTAATATTAAGTGGTTTATGGAACTGAATTTATAAACTGGTTCTATTTATTCATTTTTTGCAGGCACGTGTACTACGGTGGGTTAAATGCGATTAGGCATGCTCTTTGAGTAAAAATAAAACCATATCGTTATGTAAAATTTAGAGACGTTGTTCCGACCATTAAGATACAGATACCTATAGCAGACTAAACGCTAAATAATATTTCTAGGATAGATACTGATTTTCAAAAAAAGATTTTTTTAATGACTGGTAAGAGAAGAAATATCAAAAACTTAGTAGAGTAACCTCTAACTCTCAAGAATGGCAATTGGCACCCAATCTTATGCAAATCTGATGAAATCTGCTGAATACGTTATACTTCCGATATTCTTATCGAAAGTACTAATTAGCAGAAAGCAAACGTTTTATCAGTACGCCACGCTTTTATGTAACTACTAATTTACTCAAATAAAAATTAAGTTCCTACAATATTTTTACAAAAGATCGTTTATAAAATCCTTCTCGTCATTCCTGACTGTGAAGGTTCCTAGAATGCTGCCACATTGGTCGGCGATACTATTTCTTTCAGCTAAGAAATTACCAGCATTCAATTCCTGAGAAGTGCTCTAATGTCTATAAATTATAATTATAAACTTTAAAAGAAAATGGAGAGTGAAAGAAAGTGGGTTTCCAAAGCACTATTTATAGCAGTCCATAATCATTTGAATCAGTAGTCAATTCAAATGTTTTTTTTAAATTCCGGGGCCCAAGGCCGCGGCCGCTCTAACGTCCGTTGCCGGGCGTCTCTGGGTCACACGCAGCAGGTATTTCCAGTGGCGCCCGGCGGACTTTGACCACCTCTGTGGTCGCTACGGGGGTTTGGTCGGGATGAGAATCCCGCGTCGTTGGGGTAGGGTTTTATCCCGCGTCGGTGAGTGAATCTGGTAACGTGTTGTGGGGCAAAGGCCCCGCAGCACGCAATCCTTCTAGCCGGCTTCTGTAAAGACGGCGGGTGGAAATCCCGCCGTCCTCAGGCCCCGATAATGGAGGTCGATGGTCTTGGGCGTAGAAGAGTCTGCGGCGCCCTCGCCGCTGACTACAGAACTCGGCGTACGCTCCCTCTCCCTCTCGGCCGCCTCCTTCGCGAGCATGACTTGCTCGCAGAAGGACACGGCCGCTTTGCATCTACTCCCGCTGGAGACCATGGCTTGAAGCTTGGTCTCCAATTCAAATGATTAGTCTAGCCATTAATAACTTGTAAATTTTGGAATATCATGGAAAAATGAGACGTAAATCGTACCTTTACAAATCTGAACATATTAGTTATGCAAAAGGATTAGTTTCATTTATCACGAGCTGAAGGTTGTGACGTCAAAAAAGGGCAGTGACTGTGATGAGTGTTTTCAGGCAAATTCCTTAGTGTGAATGAACTTAAGTAATTTATAGTTTCTTGAATGTTAAAAATTGCATTTTTCTTGTCAAGTATTTTAAAATACCTAGATTCGATTTTTTATTCTTGTGAGACTATAGGTATACCTATTGTTAGTATAATTACACCCTACCTCCGAAGTTACTAAACGGTATATCGTATCGTGTAGTTTAATATCACTATCACAATGACTATGACTACATATTATAAAATAAAGTCGCTTCTGTCCGTATGTACGCTTAAATTTAAAACTACGCAACGGATTTTTATGCGGTTTTCACCAATGGATAGAGTGGTTCTCGATAAAGGTTTTTATGTATATAATTAGTCAATTGCGTCCGCTAGTATATTATAATACTAAGCTCAACTGGTGCAGCATAGGTACTTTGTTTTAACAAAATTGAATGGCAGAAAAAGCTTTCGTCATAATATTTAGGTATTAATAGTAAACATTACGGACATCTACTACATAGATATATCTACTACAATAAGCTTAAGAATTTGTTGATCCCTCGCAAGGGTCCCATCAAACCTGTAACGTAAACATTTTAGCAGACACGGGAATAAGCACTTTTAAATTTATGTAGGCATCAATAAATAATGCTAAGGGCTGTCTATGTACCTTTGAAGTCCGATGTATCGTTTGGAAGGCTAGCAAACAGGTGTGTTGGGATGAATTTATTTTATCTTGCTAATTCAGCGTATTTTACTCTAGTGGGTTCTTATTTACTAGAGTAAAATACGCTGAATTAAATATTTTTGAATATCTCATCTCTATCTATCTATCTAAACAAACTGATAAACATACTTATAATATTTATAAATACATGAGTACATATTATACTAGTTTGAACTGTATGTAATTGTTTTAATAATAGTTTACAAAAATATCATATCCTAAACAGACAATTAAACGTCTAAAAATTTTTAAAGCAATGTTTTAAACTTTTAAAAACTTTATACGAATTGATATAAGTTAACAACTTAGCGACAGTGTCTTTACTTATGTGCTTAAATTATTTAGTATAATTCGATTCGTGGATACACAAACTGTGTAACGCTCGTATTCAGAAGTAACATCGAGTACAACTTCGAAATAACCTGTACCTAACTTTACCCATATATTTTGAGCACCCGGTATTGTTGAAACTCACAAACAAAATACAATGCTGTTCTAAAATGTTGGTCTTTTGAAATTATTTTGAGAGCAGGTAATGTTTTGTTTGCATAACATTTGATTATTCTGACAGTGGTAATGTGACAATCCTATGTTTTGTATTTAAGTCCAAATAAGAAGTAAAAAGAATGAGTTTAAATTTAAATGTAAAACTTCTCAGCCTTTTTTATTTAACGCAATATTGAACAGTAGCAAGTAGGTATATTCTAATCAAAATGTTTTTTAACAATAGGTGAAGCGATAACGACGATTAATTATACCCATAATAATAAACCCGTTTGTCTTAAGTTTACAATAATTAGGTACCTATTACTATTATTGTTTAAACATGTCAGAATTGAGACTACCTAAGACCACTGATACATAGGTCTGTCCACTACTACATAGATCTGTCCACTAATCACAAGACGTCTAGATATATTCTAGATATAGACTGACCCGTATACATCTAAATGTATACGGGTCTAGACAACTAAAAAACTTTTTTATATATTTCTAAATACATAAGTAATTTAATATTGATTATACTAGATAACACCCAATTAGTGAACCAACAATTAGTCGATACCACAAAAAATTTGATTCGAACTGGGAATAGAATACTCTGGCGTCGAAAGCCGATGCACTACCGACAACGTCACCAAAGCGTTATCCCAATGACGAACTACTTCGCCAAACCTTTGCTAATTGTATCCCAATGACGAACGACTTCGCCAAACCTTTGCTAATTATATCCCAATGCTTGTTACTATCCCAAGCATAGATTATATATTTATTTATTTTGTCCTAAGTATGTCGTCGTTCACGTCCACAACGTACGTAGGGTGTCGTCAAATCACATCGATCTTTGATCTTTGATCTTAGACGACAAGTGTAAATCGTTTGTGTGCCAACTCCTCCAAAACGGCTCGACTGATTTTGACCAAATTTGGCATGCTGGTCGACAACATACCCAGGAGTGCATATCTCTGAAATCATGAAAATAGAGCATAAAAAAAAATAAGAAAATTTGCCACGCTCAACATTTGCAATTAGCATGCATTGCATACCTAGTTTACCTACCTACACTAATTTGTTGTTATCAAATAGGCAACTAAAGAATGGTAGTTGCCTAAATTTCAGAGACCGGTCTCATAATAAATTATAAAATAAAAATCTTTTTATTTTCAGGCGTCTCTAGGCCCAAAGCATGTGTGTACAAAAACTTAAAAACACTATATATTTTTGTATTTCAAAGCAATGAGTTTGCTTAAACTATTCTTAAAATATTAAGAAAGAAATTATAAATAGATCACAAAAACTGATGTCATCGGCGGGATTCGAACCCACGGCCTTTCCCTAACAGGGGGACTGCTCTGCCAACTGAGCTACGATGACCACTACCGACAACATCGAATTTTTGCTTCATATCATATTCATAATTTCTACATCGCGCTATTAAGGTTAGCGTTGGATCCACCTACCGCAGTTCTATCGAACTGACGGTACCAGTGTATCGTGTTACAACGATATTTAGACACTGAATTTTTAGATGAATCCTTACCAAATCCATATATTTTTGTATTTCAAAGCAATGAGTTTGCTTAAACTATTCTTAAAATATTAAGAAAGAAATTATAATTTTTTTTTGTGATCTATTTATAATTTCTTTCTTAATATTTTATATGAATGATTTGATATGAAGCAAAAATTCGATGTTGTCGGTAGTGGTCATCGTAGCTCAGTTGGCAGAGCAGTCCCCCTGTTAGGGAAAGGCCGTGGGTTCGAATCCCGCCGATGACATCAGTTTTTGTGATCTATTTATAATTTCTTTCTTAATATTTTAAGAATAGTTTAAGCAAACTCATTGCTTTGAAATACAAAAATATATGGATTTGGTAAGGATTCATCTAAAAATTCAGTGTCTAAATATCGTTGTAACACGATACACTGGTACCGTCAGTTCGATAGAACTGCGGTAGGTGGATCCAACGCTAACCTTAATAGCGCGATGTAGAAATTATGAATATGATATGAAGCAAAAATTCGATGTTGTCGGTAGTGGTCATCGTAGCTCAGTTGGCAGAGCAGTCCCCCTGTTAGGGAAAGGCCGTGGGTTCGAATCCCGCCGATGACATCAGTTTTTGTGATCTATTTATAATTTCTTTCTTAATATTTTAAGAATAGTTTAAGCAAACTCATTGCTTTGAAATACAAAAATATATGGATTTGGTAAGGATTCATCTAAAAATTCAGTGTCTAAATATCGTTGTAACACGATACACTGGTACCGTCAGTTCGATAGAACTGCGGTAGGTGGATCCAACGCTAACCTTAATAGCGCGATGTAGAAATTATGAATATGATATGAAGCAAAAATTCGATGTTGTCGGTAGTGGTCATCGTAGCTCAGTTGGCAGAGCAGTCCCCCTGTTAGGGAAAGGCCGTGGGTTCGAATCCCGCCGATGACATCAGTTTTTGTGATCTATTTATAATTTCTTTCTTAATATTTTAAGAATAGTTTAAGCAAACTCATTGCTTTGAAATACAAAAATATATGGATTTGGTAAGGATTCATCTAAAAATTCAGTGTCTAAATATCGTTGTAACACGATACACTGGTACCGTCAGTTCGATAGAACTGCGGTAGGTGGATCCAACGCTAACCTTAATAGCGCGATGTAGAAATTATGAATATGATATGAAGCAAAAATTCGATGTTGTCGGTAGTGGTCATCGTAGCTCAGTTGGCAGAGCAGTCCCCCTGTTAGGGAAAGGCCGTGGGTTCGAATCCCGCCGATGACATCAGTTTTTGTGATCTATTTATAATTTCTTTCTTA
Organism: Nudaria mundana; assembly: GCA_963556515.1. NCBI lineage: Eukaryota > Metazoa > Arthropoda > Insecta > Lepidoptera > Erebidae > Nudaria > Nudaria mundana. The sequence goes on along the minus strand of OY748289.1, from coordinate 5,357,425 downwards.
ATATTTTAAGAATAGTTTAAGCAAACTCATTGCTTTGAAATACAAAATATATGGATTTGGTAAGGATTCATCTAAAAATTCAGTGTCTAAATATCGTTGTAACACGATACACTGGTACCGTCAGTTCGATAGAACTGCGGTAGGTGGATCCAACGCTAACCTTAATAGCGCGATGTAGAAATTATGAATATGATATGAAGCAAAAATTCGATGTTGTCGGTAGTGGTCATCGTAGCTCAGTTGGCAGAGCAGTCCCCCTGTTAGGGAAAGGCCGTGGGTTCGAATCCCGCCGATGACATCAGTTTTTGTGATCTATTTATAATTTCTTTCTTAATATTTTAAGAATAGTTTAAGCAAACTCATTGCTTTGAAATACAAAAATATATGGATTTGGTAAGGATTCATCTAAAAATTCAGTGTCTAAATATCGTTGTAACACGATACACTGGTACCGTCAGTTCGATAGAACTGCGGTAGGTGGATCCAACGCTAACCTTAATAGCGCGATGTAGAAATTATGAATATGATATGAAGCAAAAATTCGATGTTGTCGGTAGTGGTCATCGTAGCTCAGTTGGCAGAGCAGTCCCCCTGTTAGGGAAAGGCCGTGGGTTCGAATCCCGCCGATGACATCAGTTTTTGTGATCTATTTATAATTTCTTTCTTAATATTTTAAGAATAGTTTAAGCAAACTCATTGCTTTGAAATACAAAAATATATGGATTTGGTAAGGATTCATCTAAAAATTCAGTGTCTAAATATCGTTGTAACACGATACACTGGTACCGTCAGTTCGATAGAACTGCGGTAGGTGGATCCAACGCTAACCTTAATAGCGCGATGTAGAAATTATGAATATGATATGAAGCAAAAATTCGATGTTGTCGGTAGTGGTCATCGTAGCTCAGTTGGCAGAGCAGTCCCCCTGTTAGGGAAAGGCCGTGGGTTCGAATCCCGCCGATGACATCAGTTTTTGTGATCTATTTATAATTTCTTTCTTAATATTTTAAGAATAGTTTAAGCAAACTCATTGCTTTGAAATACAAAAATATATGGATTTGGTAAGGATTCATCTAAAAATTCAGTGTCTAAATATCGTTGTAACACGATACACTGGTACCGTCAGTTCGATAGAACTGCGGTAGGTGGATCCAACGCTAACCTTAATAGCGCGATGTAGAAATTATGAAAATGATATGAAGCAAAAATTCGATGTTGTCGGTAGTGGTCATCGTAGCTCAGTTGGCAGAGCAGTCCCCCTGTTAGGGAAAGGCCGTGGGTTCGAATCCCGCCGATGACATCAGTTTTTGTGATCTATTTATAATTTCTTTCTTAATATTTTAAGAATAGTTTAAGCAAACTCATTGCTTTGAAATACAAAATATATGGATTTGGTAAGGATTCATCTAAAAATTCAGTGTCTAAATATCGTTGTAACACGATACACTGGTACCGTCAGTTCGATAGAACTGCGGTAGGTGGATCCAACGCTAACCTTAATAGCGCGATGTAGAAATTATGAATATGATATGAAGCAAAAATTCGATGTTGTCGGTAGTGGTCATCGTAGCTCAGTTGGCAGAGCAGTCCCCCTGTTAGGGAAAGGCCGTGGGTTCGAATCCCGCCGATGACATCAGTTTTTGTGATCTATTTATAATTTCTTTCTTAATATTTTAAGAATAGTTTAAGCAAACTCATTGCTTTGAAATACAAAAATATATGGATTTGGTAAGGATTCATCTAAAAATTCAGTGTCTAAATATCGTTGTAACACGATACACTGGTACCGTCAGTTCGATAGAACTGCGGTAGGTGGATCCAACGCTAACCTTAATAGCGCGATGTAGAAATTATGAATATGATATGAAGCAAAAATTCGATGTTGTCGGTAGTGGTCATCGTAGCTCAGTTGGCAGAGCAGTCCCCCTGTTAGGGAAAGGCCGTGGGTTCGAATCCCGCCGATGACATCAGTTTTTGTGATCTATTTATAATTTATTTCTTAATATTTTAAGAATAGTTTAAGCAAACTCATTGCTTTGAAATACAAAAATATATGGATTTGGTAAGGATTCATCTAAAAATTCAGTGTCTAAATATCGTTGTAACACGATACACTGGTACCGTCAGTTCGATAGAACTGCGGTAGGTGGATCCAACGCTAACCTTAATAGCGCGATGTAGAAATTATGAATATGATATGAAGCAAAAATTCGATGTTGTCGGTAGTGGTCATCGTAGCTCAGTTGGCAGAGCAGTCCCCCTGTTAGGGAAAGGCCGTGGGTTCGAATCCCGCCGATGACATCAGTTTTTGTGATCTATTTATAATTTCTTTCTTAATATTTTAAAAACACTAAATTAGTTACGGCATAAATTATTAAATACAATAAAAAATGCAATCTAATTTAAATTTAAATTCAGTTTATAAATTCAATATTTAATTCAATCCAATTCAATTCATATATTCGATCTATATAGGTATGCAATTTTACTTAGATATATTTTTACATTTACGTTATAACGTATAACAAAATTAAATTTCGCTAACGAAATATTGTTGGGAATTGTTAAAAAAACTCACTATAAACATTTAAATAGATAAAAATTTACCGTTAACAAATAAAAGACAAGAAAGAAACCGATTTCTTCTCCTTTTCCTTTACCGTTCATGGGGTCAGACTGTGGAACTCACTCCCCCCTGACATACAAAGCTGTAGAACTCTTCATCTCTTTAAAAAGAAAGTAAAAGCTCATTACCTCTCCTATTAATCTTAGCTACCTATTATATTGTAATGTAGTATACCTTTATGTAAGTTTATTATAGCACAGTATGTATTTAAACATGTATCTATATGCCCACTTAGTTTATGTAAGTTTATTTACTTGCACTGCACACGCGTCACCCTCTCACCCCTACATCTCCGTTCAGGCCTGCTGCTGTAAGAGATTCCTCTAGGAATAAGCAGTTCCCTTGTACTATGCTCACTGTATTGTTTGTACTACTGTTTTTGTGTTCTTTTGTCTATGTGTGTTGTACATAAATAATAAATAAATAAATAAAAGAGTACATTGTTTTTATTTAATACCAAACTTTTATGAGTAATGTCTGTGATTAATTAGTTTTCTTGCTGTTTTATCTTTATTGTGTGGAACGCAATTAGGAGGAAGGCTATGGACATCGTCGTGTGAAAAAGAAAATAAAAATAAATTTTATTTCAGGACTGAAACAAGTATTTCACTTAGTGTTTTATTTGAAAGACTAATTTTATGAGACTGTCTTTACGAGATGATCTCATTAAAAGATAAATAAGACGAGAAAAATACAGCAAAAGTTTGTTACGGAGAATAATATAAAATTAAACTCTAACTCTTAGAAAGAAATAAAAAAGGTGAACAGAAAATCTTCGGATGTTTTGGGTAGAGACAACTTTTATAAAAGTAGCGGACCCTCGTAGCTTCACTTCATATTCATCAGCCCTGTATAAGGACATCGTTCTACTAAGAGATGGCGCCACTGGTAATATTAAATGTTGTTGGCTATTAGGTATAAAAACTTTTTTATGTTGACATTCTTATTAGTAAGTGGCTGTTATTTAAGAAAAAAAATCTTGGAAACATAGATCAAATTATTTATTTAGTTATCATTACTATTTTAGGTGATTCTGGATATGCTCAGCGCCCTTGGATGATGACACCTATCCTAGGCGCAGCTCGTGGGTCACCAGAGGAACACTACACTGAGCTGCATTGTTCAGTTAGGAACTCGGTTGAGCGTTGCATTGGGGTTCTGAAAGCATGTTGGCGTTGTTTGCTAGCACACAGGGTACTTCACTATGAGCCTGTTAAAGCAGCCAGGATAGTGAATGCATGTGTTGTCTTGCATAACATTGCCAATGCGCAGAATGTTCTATCACCTGAACTTATGGCTGACCATGTTGAGAATGATGAAGCAGGCCAAGTCTTTGGAACGGTGGCAAGAGTTGAGGCAATTCTAGACAACACTAGAGATATGTTAGTTCGTAGATTATGGAATTCTAGAAATATAACATAATATAATTTTTTAAAGTAACTTAAGCTAGAATATATTATGTAGGGGTACAGGTTTTCTTATTAGATATTTATTAAAATATGTATTTTATTATTATAAGAAAATTAGGTTATTGTTTTACCACCTTTATAAATGTAAACTGACTTTGTAACCTTATTTTGGGATTTTTATATTATACTAGTGGTCGCCCGCGACTTCGTCCGCGTGGTAATTTGGATTTTTTCCCGTTCCCGTCGCGCTGCGTTATATTTTGAACAATTCACACAATATCTTTATAAATTGTAGCCTATGTGTTATTCTGATGTATAAGCTATATTATTGTAAAGTTTCATTAAAATCCATTCAGTAGTTTTTACGTGAAAGAGTAACAAACATCCATCCATCCATACATACATACTCACAAACTTTGGCGTTTATAATATTAGTTATATATATAATTTTATTTAACTTGGTGGGTTGGGGACGTTCACATAGCAAGTTATATTAATTGCAATTTACATAATTATGGTTAAAATATGTTTAGAAAACAGAGGCTGGCGTTTTTTTAAAATTACCCTTGCTAATACATTAAATTATTCTTGCTGGGAAATATGGTTGATTTGTGGCAAATAAAAAAACGACAGTAAATTTATATATACATTATTTATTTAGTCTTATTTATTACAGTATGTAAACTTCGGTGTCAACACTGCGACGGTGTCAACACTGCGAGGTTTCCGACGACGACAGCGCACTCCACACATTGGTGGAGTGCTCAGCGTGGGCGAGTCAGCGCCGGGACCTCGTAGTGGGTCTGGGCGTGGATACCCTCTCGCTGGGGACCATGCTTCAAGCCATGGTATCCAGCGGGAGTAGGTGGAACGCGGCCGTGTCCTTCTGCGAGCAAGTCATGCTCGTGAAGGAGGCGGCCGGGAGGGAGAGGGAGCGTACCCTCCCCGCCGAGTTCCGTAGTCGGCGACCAGGCCGCCCCAGACTACGCGACTACGCCCAAGCCTATCGTCCTCCATGATCGGGGCCTGAGGACGGCGGGATCGCCACCCACCGTCCTTACAGAAGCAGGCTAGAACGGTTGCGTGCTGCGGGGCCTTTGCCCCATAGCACGCAACCAGATTCACTCACTGACGCGGGATAAAACCCGACCCCAATGACGCGGGATTCTCGTCCCGACCAAACACCCGCAGAGACCACAGAGTTGGTCAAAGTCCGCCGGGCGCCACTGGACATACCCTCTGCTAGTAACCAGAGACGCCCGTTACGTAGACGGACGTTAGAGCGGCCGCGGCCTTGGGCCGCGGAATTAAAAAAAAAAAAAAAAAGTATGTAAACATAAACTAACTTACGACTATAAAACTTTATTATATAGGTAAGTACAAGACATATCCACAGATGGATATAGTATAGGCTCTATATAACTACTTTGCTATAGAAAGTTATGTTAAGAACAAATATGTAGTAACTACTCATTAATATTGTTCCTACCAAAATTTTCTATGGCATTTAATATTTCAACCATTGTAGTTCCTCCTCGTCCCGACCCAACACCCGAAGAGACCACAGAGGTGGTCAAAGTCCGCCGGGCGCCACTGGACATACCCTCTGCTAGTAACCAGAGACGCCCGGCAACGGACGTTAGAGCGGCCGCGGCCTTGGGTCGCGGAATTAAAAAAAAAAAAAAAAAAAAAAAAACCATTGTAGTTTCTATTCGGCCGAGTCTCTCACCTATACAACGTGTTTCATATTAGTGTGGTCATATTTGACCCTCGTTACACATGCGCGTTGAGTTAACTATACGCACGGACAAAATTGCAAATACAAGTTTAGTTAAAACTTTTAAGGTGTCATGTAAATTTAATTGATTTGTTCATTTAATCGATATTTTATAAACCCAACACTACCTAGGGTCAAATTTATTCGTAAGGTTCAGTCCTCTTCGATGAATCGTAAACAACTCTTATTTCATATGCTCCTGGTACAGAATACTATTTTGTAGTAATGATAGGTTGTGGACTTTAAAACAACAAAAACTAACCGATTTCATTGTGCATGTCATCCTGGTAGATAGGTAGGTACCGTGTTCCACAATAAACACAACTAACTCACTAATATCACGATACTTAGATAAACATTATTGAATTTAATAAAAAATACACTTCCTACCTCTAATAAACACAAAACTAAAAAGTAGGTACTAAATTAACGGCTCGAAATGTTCGCCGCCTTGATCAATGCACAGTTGGGTCCGTCGCATCATGCTGGCAGTTCCATTACACAGCATGTCTGGAGTTACACTGCTAAATGCATCAAATATTTTAGACTCCATATCTTCACGCGTGAGACATACCGCACTGTACACTTTGTTTTTGACATAGCCCCACAAAAAAAAGTCAAGTGGTGTGAGATCCGGTGACCTCGGAGGCCAAGGTATGGGACCACCACGTCCGATCACTGGTTAAACCGCTCATCTAAATACGCCCGTACATCTCTCGCATAATGTGCTGGCGCCCCGTCTTGCTGGTACATCATATTTGTGTACAATGTTACAGGCAAGTTTTCAAGTTCGGGTTCTAAGACGTTTCTAAGGAACGCGAGGTAATTTTCACCGTTTAGCGAACTCGGTAGCACGAAAGGACCAATTAAAATATCTCCGATTATTCCCGCCCAAATGTTAACACGCCACTGATGCTGAAAGTTGTTTTCTGCAGATGCGTGTGGGTTCTGATGAGTCCATACATGTTCGTTATGTTGGTTACTGATACCAGCACGAGTAAAAGATGCTTCATCGGTCCATAAAATACGGTTCGCGAAACTAGGGGATCGTTGTGCTTCCTCTCGGTACCACTGGCAAAAGTTGAGACGTGGTACGAAATCAGCCGGTGTCAGTTCTTGGGTGTGCCTGAAGTGGTACGGATGTTGACCATCTGCTTTTAGCACGCGCCATACTCTCAAATGATTCATTCCCAGAACAATTCCAGCGCGGCGAGTACTTGTTCTGGGATTGGATTGAAAATGCTCGAGAATACTTTCTTCTTGCTCTGGTGGTACAAAAGATGGTCTGCCTTCTGAGCGGGAACCACGGAAAGAACCAGTGTCATGTAAACGGTTCACCATTTTTCGGAAGCACTCCACAGATGGTAACCGCCGCCGTTCACCTTCGAGTCTATTGTCCACAAATATTTCTCGATAAAGGCGACGAGCTTCACGCAGACTGCCATCGGCTGCCCCGACGCAAAGTATCATTTCATAATATTCACTATTACTTAAATACGCCATGATCGATTAACACAGATTACTACGTACGCCTAATATCAAAGTTTACTTGCAACTGAAAAGAAATTAGATAGTTGTAAGTGTTGCCCAAGTGCAATGTCTTATTTCCTTGAGTTACGTCGTAATTTTGGTAAAAATTTAATAAAAGTACCAAGTAGGTACTTAGTTTTATTTATGAAATAAAGCTAGTAGGTACCTAGTATAAAATAATTTAAGAGATAAATAATAACATAATTATTATTTACCATAAACACAGGATATTTCCCTAAGACCTATGAAATAAAATAAAATTGTTGAATGCCAGCGCGGCGTCGCTCGCATGATAGTATGCATGTAAATACATTTCGAAACCTACTTAAACCCATTTAAAAAAAAAAACCGCTTCAAGATCCGTTGCGTAGTTTTCAAGAACTAAACATACATTAGAACAGACAGACGGAAAAAGCGACTTTCTTTATCCATGTAGTCTAAGATTAGTAATTTATTACCAATTGCTAAAATGAACAAATATCCAGCATAAAAAAAGCTAATAAAGTCCCCGTTTATGAAGAACATTGCGTTAACTTGCAACACCGGAATAATATGGGTTTTGCGGTAAAATTTACGTGTTGTGACGTGTACGTCTTTGATATATGCCGACATCGCTACTGATACCTAGTTTCTTCAAAGCGGCTCCAATCAAAAAAGTGGGCGGTTCTCTTTGTAATTTTTAGGGGTCCTTAAGATACATATTAGTGAAACTGACACCAACACCTCCTACTTTTTCTGATATCCTCGTTCAACCATACAAGTTGCCACTTTTAGGGATAATGTTTTATGAACTTTTATGCATCACATTATCATGACGAATCGAGAACCTAAGTACCTACTCTTTTTTAAAGTCGGTCAAAAATAACCAAACACCTTGCAGATCATTTACTTCATGGTAAATGAGTCGAAAGAGAGTTCACGATATGGTAGTGCAGTGACTGGCATCCACGATCTCTCTATCCTGAAACTGAATACCTACATACTACTATACCCACCAGCGTTCTCAACAGCTACAACATAAACTTCTACACAAACAGCAGTTGTATTTTAAATATCTGTGCGGAACCAATTTATAAAAAGTGTAAATTTAAGGAAGACAAGAACATAAATGTTTCTTCTCTTTTCTTCGACAGCAAATGCGTTGCTCCTGGTATTTGAGTAGGTTGACAACAAATTACGTGTGAGTTGTGACATTCACGACAATCACGTGATACATAAATTCATAGAAAAACTTCAAAAATAACTTTGAGTAGGCACTCTTTATTTTGACCCCAAGTTGTGATTCGGAAACTATTTTGTATGATAACTATTGATAAAGTTACTTTATCTGTTGGTTAAAATTTTGAGTAACAACGAGACTGTCCGAATCTATTTCACTGTTTGGCAAACCTACTTGAGGTCAAATCTAGAGTTCATTCTAATCATATGTTTATTTTGTATCTTGGGCTAGTGATGTCTTGGTCAGTTAGTAGAACGTTCCTCCTGGAAAGAGATCAGTCACTGGTTCGAGTCCAGCAGTACCTACCTATAGTTTTTGTGATTCATATTGTAAAATTATTTGAGAATACAACTTATTCTCCAATAATTATATTTGTCTTCATTTATACTACTATATATACCACTATTATAAAGAGGAAAGATTTGTATGTTTGTAATGAATAAACTCAAAAACTACAGTGCCGATTTCAAAAATTCTTTCACCATTGGAAAACTACATTCATCCTGAGTAACATAGGCTACTTTTTATCCCGGTAGGTAATGGAACCGGTAACGAGTAAACTAAATCACGTGGGCGGAGCTGCGGCGATCAGCTAGTTGCTTATAAAATTAAATTCAATCATATACTTTGTCTATGTGGCCTCGCTCTTCGTTGTCGGGTTGGTGGTGGTGGAGTGGAGTGTTGAGCACGCCCTAAAAATTAAATTTGTTTTATAACTTTGTTTTTTAAATAGGTCGTTTGGTGTGGGGAATGTTTTAAATGTGCATTTAATGAATTATACAGTATTTAAATTAACTTACTATCTGTTCTTGATGGAACCTCTGGCTGGTCGTCCGCTTGTAATGCTATAGCAGCAGTTTCTTGGGATTGTACCTCGGGCTCAGTGGGAAGATTTGTTAGAGCTTGGATATTGGATTGGGTTCGGGCAGATGGAGATGGAATGTCTTCTTCAAGCCATTCCACTTCCATTATAAGTCCTGGGGATGGGGTATAGGTAGTTGACAGGGGTTGAGTGATGGATGTAGTTGTACTGGGAAGAGGTTTACCTGCTGAAACTGCTGCACTCTCCAAACCAGCAGAAGGCTCAGCCCCGTCTATAGGTGATATCTGTAATATGCAAATTCAATCTTACTTTTTATAATAATTAAACATAAGCATTAATAAACACATAAGACAAGTGTTTAAATAATCTGTTGGATGTCTGTTCATTGAAAGGATAATAATGCTGTACAATCTTAATCTACGGAATAAAGTACATACCACTAAGATGTTATGCATTTTCTCTGAAATATCCGTGCATTTCACCAAAAAAGTTAAAATCTATCTATCTTCTTCGTTCATTTGTCTCACCCAAACTCGAGAACGGCTAAACTGATTTGACTAATTTTGGTCTTGAAATTTTCGTGGAGGTTCAGGGAAGGATTAAAAATTAAACTCGGGTGGTACGAAGTTCACCGGGACATCTAGTAAGTAATATTAATTACACTTTATGAAACTTACATCAATAGGTAGACGTACTCCAGGCAAGCCTTCGACTGCTACTGGGCCTATTATGGCCACTTTTCTTCTATATTGGTTAAAGGCACCAGCTTACTAGGCCCTCCACCAGTTGCTGCTGCACTCCTTCAGGAGTCTGCAGCTTTAGATTTGGTTTTAGCCTTAAACTCTATCCAGTACTTGATGGACAAAAGGAATTTAAAAAAAAAAGGTCAGAAAAAACATCTTTCTCTAAGTTTAAATAACATAATTATGTAGGAACCTATAAATAACCAAGTAATACATATACCTAATACATATTATTATTAATAAAACCCCACTTTTAAAAGGCATGCTATTATTAGTGTTTATTAGTGTTTGTTTGTGTTATAAGTGCACAGATTAGGGATTTTTACTTGTGGTGTTTTTACAAAATGTGGGACTAGATATTGTAACAAAAATGTATAGGAAAGTAGCATTAGAGAAGTACAGGGTATATTTAAGTAGGTAAAGATCATGAGTATGTATTATATTATTAGTATTCGTACTGAATATTTTTATTAGACTGCACATGTATTTCTACAGGATATTTTGATTGAGATGTGAACTTACTCTACGCCATTGGTCTGGGGTTTTAGTAACTCCGTCGGCCACAGAGTTCAGCTGAACTGCTACGGAGTCCCACAATCCCCGTGTAGCTCGAACAGCCTGAGGCCCACCCGGAAAGCGGCCCAGCGCTATGTCGCGATGGGCTTCTGCAAACTCTACAAGGAGTTCCATTTGCCTCATTGAAATCCTCCTTCTTGCAGGCATCTTAAAATAGACATTATATTTCACTATAATGTATAACTTACACATGTAAATAAGCAAATAATTGTGTTTTTATTAGTGAAGAAATTGATGACCACTTTTTAAGTTTCAACAAACAGTATACATATAGATTTTACTTACTTTTATAATTATTTTCACACACAATGTTGCACAATTGTAAACACATTAAAAAGCAAAATGTATACTAGGTACCAAGTTATAATTGACTAAATTCTTACTGTTTGTACTCTGAAAGTGTTAAAACTGAGGTCCAATCCAAACTAAATAATTTAAAATTTTACGCGCGGTGCTGAGGATATCCCGTTTCAATCCGCCGAAATTCAAAATGTTTTCAAAAATGTAGTATCATAACGCAAAAAATGGTTTATTCAACTTAGCCGTATAATAGTCGATAAAAACTACAGGTGTCAAGTGGTGTGACGATAAGCACCGTTAATCACTGTAACATGATAGTCACTCATTACGATATATAATACCAATTGTAACGCTCTACCGGTTGACATCAAAGTTTGGTGATCAACCGAAGCCCAGTTGGTCACTGGTCATATGAATAATAGCCAATAGGCCTGCAGATCTTCCAGCAGATCTGGCTGCTTTTACAGTTTATTATATTAAGCTCAGTCTAGATTAATTTAGGCGTTGTTTCCTTCAAAACCAATCAAATGGCAGTAGTAGTAAATTTATGGTCGCACAATGTTTTATAAATCGTAAAAAACACTCCCCCCAACATTGATATGACACAAAAACCTAATTCAAATTACCGAAATGAAATCAAATAGGTATAGGACCACACGTAAACAGTAACTAGCTATCAATTCGTTCGGTTCACCTATTGGACCTTTTTTTTAAAGTCAGTTAAAAGAAGCGAAGCTGGAACATCAGCTAGATAATAAATAAAGGTTTTATCTTCAAACATGATACTGACAAATGTTATTATGAGTTTTTTTAATCTCTTGAAAGTGTCGTATTTAAAATTTCTCATAACGAACAATATCAAATAATTTAATTCACGGTAAACCCCCGTGGATACAAATATTTTCATTTGAAATTCGATTGTGAAATTTGCTCTCCATTCAAATATGCTTGTTCATTCTAAATAACACAGCACCATCCAACAAAAACAACTTAAAATCCAAGCCAACTAACGTAATTCGTTGGACCCACACAGTACCTTATGTTTTGCTACATCGCTTTGTAGATTAGTCCTTGTCAGAAAAACAAGTCGTACCATATTGTTGGGTAACTCTAGATTAATAAATAATGACCAAGTCTTAACCAGATGACTGGTTACAATATATTACACGTTACGGAATCGGATCTGGTTATGATTACCTACTATGGAAACCAACTCTATCCCGGCGAACTTCGAACCACATCCAATTAAAAAGAAAGTTTTAATACTTTCACAAACTAGTGAATGGCACGATCGATTTGGCTAATTTTGATACCAAAATTAGCCAAATCGATTGTGCCATTCACGAGTTTTAGAAAGACAAACTAACTGCAATTCATTTTTACTTTTATAGGTGGACAGATTGACATACCAAATCATGCATTTCGCCACTATAACCATTGCTATTTGCATTTCCGGACAAAACTCCAAATGCCACTCCACTCCACTTTACTCAATCACTTTTGAGTGATTGAGTTAGTTATTGAAACTAAATCCACTCAGAGTTTAAACAACGTATTCACTCTTATAAGTGGAGAAAAGAAATGTTATCTAAAGTAAGCTCACGACCTTACTTGAAATTGCACTCTAAATCGCGTACTATTGTAAATATTATAAAAGTGTATTTGAATAGTTTTGAAGAATTTATTGTTTATATGTATGATGATGATACATCCTACAATTACCCTTCAAGAACGTGTTTTAAGGATGCAGACACTCAATTAAGAAAACTCGAAAAGTTTGACTAAATTAATATTTTTTTAATTTTTGACGTTTCTTTGGATTGGCTACAGGAAACTTGGCGGGACTGTATAAGGGCACAAAAGCAAAAGATTAAATTTCAATTATAACAACCAGATAAAAGTAGTAAAATAGCAAGCTTGTCACAAGAACGCTACAATTATGTTTATTGAAAACGTTCTTTGAATGTCTAGCTATGCTAATATATTGGAATCCATCCCTCACTCAGAATATATTTCAGTCAGACTGGAATATTTATTAGCATTAAATTGAACGTCATGCCGAGAATATTATCAGCATACCACAGCCGTATTTGAAACAGACTAATCAAGGCTCTCATTAGAGATCATAAATATAGTCTTAGTATATTTGTGTCAACTAGATATAAGATTGATTGATTGATTTTTATAGAGAATGCTACAAACTCATACAACTAACACCTGACTCCATCTGCGTGACATAATTTAATATTTTTCCAATTCCCACGGATAAGTTAAATTGTACATTGGATACAAACAATAAATGGTTAAGAATAAAATACAATGCTTTAACATTAATGTACAAAGGGCCCTATCGCTTAGAAGCGATCTCTTCGGCAACATGTCAAACATTTCCAGTATAAAAGTAGCTATTCAAATCTATAAAAGGGTCCGTATTTTAGTCTGATTAAATTATATTATCAAAATATGTTCAACAACTACACATTTATAATTTAAAAAGGATAAAACTGGATGTAATCATCACACAACATAATAAAATAAATACACGAAAACCACATTACGCTCTTTATTTTGTTGGTGTTTCCCAAAACTTTTTTTAATAGGTTCCCTAAAGCCTCATCCGTTATTTAGCCGGTAGGTATTACGTCTTAAAAGTAACTTGATTACTGACTTGAGTTTTAGGTGTAGCTCATATTTAGGGAAAAGGGAAAAGAAATTACTATTATGAGTATTCAGATCACTTACCTAAGTTAAACCACTACGAAAGACCCTATGATTATAGAGATTTTAACTAGTACTGACATGTAAAGCTCTCAAGATATGCGAACTGTATCCCTTGTTATAGGTATAGAGAACCTGGCTAACTATCAATAAATCAATTTAAATCTGATAACTACAAAAAAGTATTGCTACAACAAGTAAGTACCTACGAGTATCATGAGTAAACACAATGCTAGCCCATAAATTTATGACTTTCCAACCCAGCTACAACCTTTTCAGACAAGATAAAGTACATGAAAATGCGCAATTTACTCAAGAATAGGAACTGCGGCATATTTCTTTTTGTTCGGCAATCAAATTCACGGACGGAGAGATTTACCAAACAATCCAGTTCCATATTAGGAAAATCGAGAGATACCATAGTATGTTCATTTCGCTAGGGTTGGCAATCTATTAGATTATGATCCAGGGCAATAGATTATCCAAACATTCATTAGTAGGTATAGTTTTAAAGGACGTATATGTGGATAGTTTGGTAATGTGTGCTCTTTAACTCGTAAGAACTTTGAAATTAATCAAATTAACGTTGTAAATAATAGAACATCTAATTAAAGTTCAGCGTTACGTTTGTTTTCAATTTTTATTGGTCGATTTTAAAATAAATAAAACCAATTTCAATTTAACAGCAAACCATATTCATGAAGTGACTTTATATTTAAAGTTACATTCAATTGTATTGTTACAATTAAAGTCCTGAGAATTGGTATGACAATATTATTTACCTATGTTTTTATTATAAATGCGTACCTACATAGGTACTGCGAGTATCTACAACAATAAATTTATATTGGAAAGAATTCCAAGTTTGACTTTTCGGAAAAAATATGTCTCGGTTGAAAAAAATCTCTTTACGTGCTCGTCATATTTTTAGCCCTTACCCTGTTCAAGGATACATTTCTATGTGGGATTATGGAGTACCGAAAATTTGTGGACATTTTGTTTGGATTGGCAGGCGTCCGAAATATGTTCTTTCATAACTTTTATTCCAACATTGGATTTGTACCACGAAATATTATGGCACAATTTAAAAGGACACTTCTGAGTGAATTTATTATTTAATAACATTTTTGTTACGATGAGGTTGCTAAAGAGAAATTTAATTTAAAAATAACTGGCCAAGTGCGTTTCGGGCCATGCATAGAATAGGGTTCCGTAGTCACAGACCGCCGTTTTTACAAAAAAAATGGGTTTCAAAGATAAATATATCGCAAACGGATTCTTAAATAAATCAAAAAGTTATCTTATCGTAGCAACCTAATGTTTTTAAAGACCTATCTAACGACACCAATATTCTCCAATAGTCTCGCCCCCCATACGGGTGCCCCGTATAGGGATATACTTCACACAATCCCCAGGAAGCGTTGGGTCCGTTTAGGGTGATACCCCCGTTACTTTGGGGAACTTCAGAAATGTGGTCTGAAGTTCCATGTGGTCTGAGTACGAGTATGTAAGTACTTACATACTATTCCCTATTCTATGGTACGAGTCCCAAGTGCCCCATCGAGGGCTCCATGCCGATGCTAACGCTTCCTAAAGTTATGGTGGGCCTCGCCTTGGTCAGTGAAAATACAGTTTTAAGGCCTGCGTAAACGAGAGACTACAGGATGTAACATTGTTCATATATTGCTCTGTCATTGCATATACATATCCACACAATCTTTGTGACGTTTATTAGACCAGAGCATAGAGGAAGAATGGGGCTCGTGGTCTAGTGGTAACCGATAATGTTAACACATTGCAAAGTTAAGCAACATCTAGTCAGGCCGATCTTAGGATGGGTGACCATTTCTTAAGACATTGAGACCCCTCCGTGCCTCGGAGAGCACGTTAAGCTGCCGGTCCCGGTTGTCATACGATGATCTATGGCAGTCGTTAGGGGTAGTTGGAGGCTTGGAGCCCTAAATCGGTCTGACTACAGAACTTCAATATCGCCCATTGGTTGTGGAGGTCAGATGGCAGTCGCTTCATGTGAAATATCGAAGTTCAGCCAAATCGCAGTTAGACTGGAAAGCCGACCCCAACTACGCTGGGAAAAGGCTCAGGATGAGCATAGAGGAAGAATAGGTTACGATCCAAAGAAACGTCTATCGCTATAAGATAAATTATTGCCTTAAAATAATATGTTATCAACACAAAATACTCAGTATACCACAAGATGCTAGTTTACATTTAATAGGCTGTTAGGCAGGCAAATAGGATTATGAATGCAGGTCAAACGTGTTTGCAGCATGTATTGAAGCACAAGATTAATAATAGACTCAAAGTTGTTTTCGATGGAGTAATTTATTCAACGTAAAAGCTATGCATTATTTTAAAAGCTTTAACGAGAATAAATTTACACAAAAGTATAAGTAGGTAGATAATAGGTAGGTAGGCAATAGGCTCGCTCAGTATAACGTGGTAATAATAAAGTGAGGGGCTCGTGGTCTAGTGGTAACCGACAATGTTAACACATTGCAAAGGTTAAGCAACATCTAGTCAAGTCATAGGATGGGTGACCATTTCTTAAGACATTGAGACCCCTCCGTGCCTCGGAGAGCACGTTAAGCCGTCGGTCCCGGTTGCCATATGAATATCTATGGCAGTTAGGGGTAGTTAGAGTCCTTAATCAAATATCCGACCGGTCTAACTACAGAACTTCGATCTCGCCCTTGGGTTGTGGAGGTCAGATGGCAGTCGCTTCACAGAAAATATTGAAGTTCAGTCAAATCGCAGTTAGACTGGAAAGCCGACCCCAACTGAGTTGAGAAAAGGCTCGGTGAATGATGAATAAAGTGACTGGCGAAATGTGGGTGTATTAACATCTCTGTCTATACCTTCGGGGATAAAGACATAATAGTGTATGTATGTAAATGGCTAATGTTGAAAATAAAAATAAAATAAAATAACGTTTATTATCTTTGAAATTTTCAGAAAATTATTTAGATTCGTCAGAAGTTGGTGTGACTCTACCGAGGGTTCCAAAATGCAACGAGACTGAGAAGAGCCCTCAAGAAACTCAGCTCGGCTTTTTTCAAAATATTTCATCTTAAATCTAATACAGAGTTATTTAGAAAGGAGCAATTCGTTACGTTGTTACAACCAGGCCGCCTTGTCATCTAAGAAATCATTAATACTATAATAAGCTTTATGGCACAATTTACTTTTTATTAGTTTTTTCAATTTATTGATAGATAAATTTGCTATTTCGGTTGGCAATGTATTGTACATTCGAATAAAGTTCCCCGCAAAAGAATTACTCACTTTATGAAGCCTAAATTTAGGAACAGCCAGTTTATCCTTATTTCTTAAGTTTAGATTATGATTATCACTATTTTTCACAAATTTACTTTTGTTCTTGTGGGTATACAATAAAATTTCATAAATATACTGTGAATACACTGTAAGGATGTTAATATGCTTAAACTTATCTCTTAATGACACCCACGACCCCATTCCATAGATAGTCCGGATAGCCCTCTTCTGCAACACAAAGATGCATTCAATATCGGCAGCGTTACCCCACAGTACATGTACATATGTCATGATACTGTGGAAGTAGCTGAAGTAGACAAGATGCGCCGTTTTAATGTCTGTAAGTTGTCGGATCTTTTTGACAGCATAGGCTGCTGAACTAAGCCTGGCCGAAATTTTCCCGATATGAGGCCCCCATTGCAATTTGGAGTCTAACGTTATGCCCAGAAAGACAGTGTCATCGACCAATTCTATTATATCATCCCTAACCTTAACACTGGTTTTAACAAGTCTTACATTAGGCAAGGTGAATCTTACACATTTAGTTTTATTTTCATTTAATAATAAATTATTAGCACAAAACCAGTGGACTATCCTAGAGAGGGCAATGTTTACATCGTCAAGTTCGCGCTGTCCACGTTTAACTTTAAATATTAAAGATCTAAAAAGATATAAAGTGTCATCAGCAAACAAAACTACCTCGTGGTCGTCTCTTATGAGGTGAGGGAGATCATTAATATATACTAGAAACAGAAAAGGTCCCAAAATTGAACCCTGCGGTACCCCCATTGCTACAGGAGAACCAGGTGACTGTTTACCATTGATCACTACTTTCTGGACCCTATCACTTAAGTAAGAATTTACGAAATTCAAGGCCGTCCCCCGGATTCCGTAATGATCAAGTTTCTTAATTAAAGTCTGGTGCTGAACGCAATCGAAGGCCTTAGATAAGTCACAGAATACACCATAAGCATCATATGACTCATCCCAGGCCCTGTATATACACTCTAATAATTTAATTCCGGCATCAGTGGTGGACCGACCACGAGTGAAACCGAATTGTTTTGTATGTAATAGTTTATTAACGTTAAAGTAATTTTGCATTTGATTAAGCATAATTTTTTCAAAAATTTTACTAAATGTAGGTAGTACAGAAATGGGACGGAAATTGGACGGATCTGAAGTACTACCCGATTTAAACAGGGGAATTAATTTACTAGATTTCATTAAATCAGGGAACACACCACTATCAACACAATTATTAAATATTATTACTAGTTCAGGAGCAACCATTTCAATAAAAGAATTTACTAAATACACAGAGACGCCCCAGAGGTCAGCTGTTTTCTTGATATTTAAAGATTTAAAAGTTTTTAAGATAGTGTTTATGTTAACTTTACTGAATTTAAATATAACGTTACAACAAGGAACGTTTGCTTTTAACAAAGATTCTGCAATGGGGGTTGAAGAGCCTAGGGTTTTTGTCAAATCTACAGGAATTCGGGAGAAAAAAATTTCAAATTCGTTAGCGACCTCGAAGTCTGATGTAGTTATTTTACCATTTATATTAAGTTTAAAATGATTATCATTTAATTTTTGTTGACCTCTTTCCGCGTTTATAATTTTCCAAGTAGATTTAACTTTGTCTGCACTATTGAGAATTTTATCACTTATATATTTTGATTTAGCTGCTAAACAATCTGCTTTAAACTTTTTTGAATAAGTTTTAACATAATCTAGAAATTCAACTGATCTATTAAGCTGTCTTTCTGAGTATAGTTCATAAAGTTTTTGTCTACTTTTGTGTAAATCCTCAGTGGCCCATTCACTGAAAGTAGGACTATCACTAATCATGACCTCCTTAGACTTGAATATGGAGTTGAACTCGTAAAAAGAATCAAAAAATAATTTATACATTACATTTGGATCTAAGCCAGTGTCTAAGAATGGAATTTTATTGCAAAGTCCAACCCTCATACATTCCAAGCGGTCACCAGTTATTGGTCTACATAATATTTTACGTTTTATAACTTTTTCTTTAGTGTAAAAAATATCAATATTGTCTGAATTCATTAACAGTTCCAACTCTAACTCTTTGCCATGTGTTAAACAACCAATATTTTGATGCCCTATGTTGATATAATTTACATTTTTTGATTTGGTTTGATTTGGAGGGCATTTTTTAACATAATTAATATTTGTAACTAAATTTAATTCAATTAATTGACTATGTCTGCTAAAGGGTAATATTGCCTTTGTTGTCGTAGAACTTAATTTAAATTACTTGGAACAGATTCCAAAGTCTTAACACTAAATCTACATTGCTCAATAAAAGCAGTTTTGTCAGCCAAGTTCTTGGCTGAAGTGTAAAAATAATTGAATAGCAAACTTGCTATTTGTCTCTTATAATGCTTTGGTAGAAAATACCTACCTTTGTTTACATAAACAATATGTTTGTTATTGTTAAAGTTACTGTCAGAAGTTGACAAATTGTATTTATATACAGTTCTCTTAAAAACAGAATTAAAGTCAATTACATGGAATTTATTATTATATTGGCTAGTTAAATTAAGTTGTAAATTTATCTTATATCTAAGAGAATTTTCCCCGTCTGGCACACCTTTTATGTATGGTAATGTAAACATTACTACATGTTCAACATTTAAGTTTTGCATTTTGTCAAAGTATAGGGATAGTTCATTTTTGTTAATTTTACCCGTTTGAGCAGAAAATAATTATTTTACTGTTTGAGTCAAAATTATATTCTAATATCTTTTGCATAATTTCATTTAAAGATGCACCTGGATAACAGTTATTAATAATTGAATAACAATTTGAATTAAATTGTTGTATCAGAAAAGAACTAAAATCAGTTCCAATATCATCACTAAATAAAACTAGTTTAGTATATCCAGTATGACTATTACTTTTTACACTGTCACACAATTCATACACTAATGAAGTAGAAGGTGAGCAAGTTGTAAGGGAAGCCTGGTTCTCCAATGATTGAGAAGGACTTGTGCAATTGATATTGCATGAGTGGTTATTTATGAAGGTATTAAGGCGCTCAGTATTATAATTAGATGTTTTGAGTACCTTATCTATACTTGATGAACACTTATTAAAGTCTTTTAGAGACCATTCATATTTCTTAGTTACATACTCTAATTCAAATTGCAAATTTTTTATTTGTGACTCTAAGCGTTGTGTGTCAGTGTAATATTTTAAATGACTTTGTTTAAGTTCTAACATAGATAATTTAGCTTGTTCTCTTAATTTTAAACTAGAGTTAACATTTTTACACTTTTTGATTAAGATTCTATGATATTTTAATTGTTTCTTTGATTTTAAAATGAATTTCTTTATTTTTAGGTATTTTTTTAGTTTATTCCTGCTGCAAAAATAAACTGGCTTGTCCAGTTGGTATGAACTGTCATTGGTAAGATCTATAGTAGACAAGTCCAGGTTTGGAACTGTTGCAGAAGGAACAAACTGCGGAGTACCACTCATTAGCTCGGTATAAAGGTTATCCGTTTGTTGGACTACTACTTGCTTGGCAGCTGACTCCAAGTGTAAGATGTGCCCCTGGGCATCCCGTAGCTCCTGTTCCAGCAAGGTAGTCCTCCTCAAGGTCCCTTCATACTCGTCACTGCACTCTTGAAACCTATCTACTATTGATTGAAGGTGGTTCCGCTGCATTACAATTTCATCATAACTATTATGAAGCCTAGCTAGTTCAGATTTTAGTTTTTTACTATCGTCTAAAGCACCTATCAACAAGTTTTCATTTTCTTCTCTTTCTTTTTCTAATTGTAAACAGAGCTCTGTTTTAGATTTAAGTTCCTGCAACACCAGCTGAAGTTTGGGCTCCTCCTGCTGGCGGGATAAGGCTCTACGGCTACGGGTATTCATATTCTCGACAAATAAGTGCAATTAAACGCAATTTAGAAAATACAAGTAGGAAGTTCGAGGTTATGTTAGTTACCGGTAAATTAAAATGAAAACTTTTCTGTACTTACGAAAATAGATCGCCCGTTTTCAATGTTGAGTATATGAATAAACACGTATAATAAAATAATTTTACCTATTATAGGAGAAACATTATGTATTTACGTGAAATAACATTGAACAATACGGTCAGCTGATTCGTCACTTTTTAGCTTATTTTTACACTAATATACACAAAATTCTTTGAAATGATTATTTTTGCACTACTATTGTGATGATATTGGAGTTATCTGATGTAATTTGTATTTATTTCACTAATAAATTTATAGGAGCTAAAATTTTACGACTGTTCAATAGTGTTGCCAGACGCAGAAAAAAGTTGAAACTGTATTATCCCAGTGAACGAGAAATAACTGATATTAATCTTCTTATTATTCTCTTGTAGAAGTTGTTCGTGCATTTCCTATTGAAATTGAAACAGAAATATACGAGTACATAAACCACTGTTTTTTGTTGGTATTATTCCAATATGATCCATTGTGTAAAAGACAAACGAACGAATTGGAAATTTAATAAAGCAATAGTTAAACTATAAAAGCTTACTTTGTACTTATGGCTGTAACATTGTTATTCACGAGTTTCCAGTAGCATTTCGTTTTGTTTAAATTGTTCGTTGATTTTATCGTGTGTTTCAGTATAGGTACACGTACTCGTATGAGTGTAATAAATAATTCTGACTTGAATTGTGCTATTTGAAGGTACCTTTGGCTCCTAGTTATATGAAATACCTCGGTATATGAAATGCCTCGGTGGCACAGTGGTGTATGTATAAGACTGTCGTACTTACCTGAAGTCCCGGGTTCAATGCCCAGCACGCATCAAATGCTCGTATTTTGTGTGATCCACAAAAATTTTTGTTTCGTAGTTTGGGTATTTTCTATGTGTATTTAGTAATATACAAGGGTGAATTTTTCAAGTGGGCTTTGATGGCCAAATCCGGAACTATAAGGAATAGCGAAAAATACTCAAAGGAGTCACGATCCCGATTTTAGTGAAACTTAAAACCTCATCATTAGATTTTTTAAAAACCTATAATCCTAGCTGGGAATCGAACCCATTGATTCACACCCTTTATTATTACACCATACGATAGTGTTGCTGTTAAGGATCAAAATCTGGGAAGTTTTAATATACGGCAAAATTAAGGAAAACTTAGAATTTTAATAAAATTCATATTTTATGTCAATTTTGAGTCAATTTTGTTCGTAATCACAGAACTGACTATTTTGTCGTCTAAATGATGCTCGTGGGCAGGTAAAATTTGAATTTGGTGTGATTTTTTTTCTAAATCAATGTGTTCGATTCCCAGCTAGGATTATAGGTTTTTAAAAAATCTAATGATGAGGTTTTAAGTTTCATCAAAATCGGGCTCGTGACTCCTTTGAGCATTTTTCGCTATTCCTTATAGTTCCGGATTTGGTCATCCAAGCCCACTTGAAAAATTGACCCTGTATAAGTATGTTTAGAGAAGAAAATTCGACACAAACCGACCAACCCGTTCGGGCAGCGTATGTAGCAGCAGTGGACGTCAAAATATGACTTGAGTGAGATGATAAGATGAAAAGTAATCATAACAGACATAGGTAACTGTATGTATGTGGAGGCTTTTAATTGGCATATATCTGACCACATTTGGAAATACTTTGTAAAATTAGCCGTAAGCTCCCCAAAGAAAATAAAATAAAATAAAATAAAATAAAATATTATAAAACAAAGTCATTATGTATGCTTAGATCTTTAGAACTACGCAACGGATTTTAATGCGGTTTTAACCAATGGATAGAGTGGTTCTCGAGGAATACTTTTAGTACATTATTTATCTAATACATAATAGACTTGAGGCTGTTTTTACCCACACTCATATATGACGGCTTTTTCCTAATAGATAATAATAATAATATTCCAATTATAGACAGTATCATTCTATGTACAAGTACCCACATATATGTTGTGATACCTCCCAATGTGTGAACACTGTACACAGATTCTGATGCTGGCAGTCGCGATAATTTTACTGAATCATTTTTAACATTATTTGTTTAATTTGTTTAATTGAGCGAAAATTGTTGAGATGAGTTGGACTTCTAATAATTTAATTGGCTATAGCATGTTACCACAGAATAGGGAATAGAACTTACATACAGAACTTGCACCCCGACGTTAATTAAAGCACATTCTTTTGTTTACAGAGAACATAAGTCGTACGTTAGGATTGACAGGAAAGTACCAGCATAATTTGACCAATAATTATGACGTTAATGCCTCAATACTTAGAGCATTAAACCAACTTTATTGGTTGGTTTGCTCTAAGCCTCAATATCAACTCTATGGTCAATGCCGTGTCACAAACAAGAGACAACCCTTACTGACTTACAACTTCAAGTTGTCGCTGACGTCACGTATTTTTTGCGAATGTTAGGCGAGTGACATAAGCCTGATGTTACGCAGTACGATTAACGGCTTGCAATTTAATTTTTTTATAAATATTATCTATCAACAATTATTGTGTCATTCTTACAATGATCATTTAAAATATAATTGAGTAGTGTACCTATTTGTGTGTGTATTGAGTTACAATTACAGTTATCTTCAGAAACATTAAAATTTAGGATATTAGTTGGATTTATTTTCCTCACAAAACAATCAGAAGTCAAGTTCGTTCAACTTCTTCTACAAGGTATTATTATTATATCTTTATCGAAATTTCTCAACAACCTTATTCTCTTGAAACCAGCGAGTACAATGTTATCATTGCGACATAAGTGATCTTCGCGGAGCAACAGTTAAAATTGGACTACCTATCGAAGTATCAACTTGGCTTCGACGCTCTTAATATCCATGGCCACAGATATAATAATACTATATACTAGTCCATGGCCAAAAATATTAAATAATTTGTTTTCTTTCGTGCGTCTATTTACTTAGTAGGTAGGTACAGCTAGTATTTAATTTTGTAATAATATTTTGTAAGTAAAGGCTGATTTACACAGGGTCTGTTACTGACTCCAAATTCGAGACAAGTCAGCGCTGACCCGAGAAAAACCCAATGTAAATTGATTTGAAGTCAGTACAGCGGTTGGAGGTCAGCGCTGACTTGTATATTCGCACACTAATATTTTGAGGTCAGTCGGTGCCCCCCGCAACCCACGCCCGCCCGCGCTAGTCGTAAAAACCACGTGTAAACGGACAAGTCAGCGCACTGACTTCACAAACGTGTGCTCACTGTGAACAGCTTACCACGACTTCTGACTCCATATAAACAAATGAAGTCATTATCAGCGTCTACACTGGCGCCGATTGACTTGTGCAGTGACCCTGTGAAAACCTGCCTTAACTCCTAATTATTTTCTTTTTAAAGTACTTATTTACGTATATAGTTGTATTTTATTTATTTCATAAACAAAAAAATAATTAGGTGGTTACTTACAATTCCTAAAAATCCTCTACTTAATTGATGACAGGGAAGGTTCCCAGAATGCTCGTTGTAGGGCAATACTTACTACTTCTTTGAGCCAGATAATAAAATAGTCTTCTGGGGCCTTAGTCAGCTAACTGAACATAAAACGCCAAGCAACTGCTATTCTACTTACTACGTTGCAACTGCAATTGGTCTAAAAATCGGTACCTACCTAGTCTGCTGAATTCACAAGCAATGTGCCAGGGTACCGCCAGAAAGACACCAAACTGAATGACTGCAGAGTACAATCATCATTAGGTTAAGTTGGATTTAGTTACTCCCGACATTACCAACTTCCCAGCCTCTATATCCCGGGAATTGTTCAAGAAACCCATATCTCGCAATCTATGCATCCCAGGTCAATTGACTTTATTTCTACCCCCTCCCCCCTTCCCCTTCAAACTCGGAGCTTTGTGAAGTTTATTTAACCAAGAACCGGAGAAAGTTCACAAGTTGTACTTATCTAGTAAACCATCATTACATAGATCTCTTGAAGATTCTATATAAGAGATATTGTACCGAAATATCGTTTAAGAACAGGTACATGGTAGCAAGCCTGTTATTAATTTATGTAATAACTATCGCTTAGCTTAACCAGTGACACATTATATAATAAAGCCTTCCTCAAGAACCACTCTACCCATTAGTGAAAGCAGCGTGAATATTGCTGCAGTAGTTATTGAGTTTATCACAAACAGACATAAGGTAGAGCAGTGACGTTCAATGGGTAAAGATGATAGAATGTTATAAGATGTTATTAGGTTGCTGTCTCTAAATATATCTATAGGGAATTCTAAGTAAATACCTAATAGTCGCTAGGGCTCGTAGTGTAAGTTAAGAGTGTGAGAGGTCCCATTTCCAAACAAATTGATATTAAGGGTAATTGATACCGAAACCAACTAATCCAAAATGGGCGCCTGCCCGCCCCCCGCCGGCCCTCCCGACCCCGCAGTGACAGTTTGTTTGACACGTTTGTTCCTTGGTGTCAATGCCCTTTTATATCAATCTATTTGGAAATAGGTAGGTAATTCTTTTTATCTGTGACCCAAATATTATGAAAGAAAAACATGCCTAAATGTTTTTAAATTGTTACCTCTATATTTTGTCGAAAATAATTATAGAAGTCTAATATTGGGGAGCAACAACTAAAATCAAAGCTACTGATTTTAATCTTTATCTCGACGTCATAAAACTGAGATTTGCATAATGGGACACGGTTTATTATGAAAGAGTACGCGTTTAGTATAGGCTCCTTTCTACCCTTGTAGTGATTCATGCTTTATCTACATCTTGTGTGTGGGTTAAGTTTGAAAGCGAACAGTCGGAAGGTTTATGTCAAGCATCCTACCAAGGTTGTAGTTTTAACCTTTTGGCAGTTAATGCAAAACATTTTCTTAATAAGTACTCCAATACTCAATTGGACTTGACCCGGTTGGGGCCCTTGATGTACCTAAGTAGGGCCCCGTACCCTCGGTACCGCGGCTGCCCTGCGCTTTTTTATACCGCGCCTCACAGTATATTCTCCTTGCCGCCATCGAGTTGACACACTATTAGAATGTATTAGATACGATACGGTAATTTTTCTCGTTTTGTCATTTTCAAAGCCGTTGGAAATGGTGGAGCCGGTGGCGACAGACGGACGGACGGACGGACAGTAAAGTCTCAGTTAACAGAACAAAACGCTTTGTTTAACCAAAAAAAAGAGCTATAAGGTTGAATATCTCGCAAGCGAATATTTAAACCAAAAATCGTATAAGAAAGCTCTCAATGTTTTTCAAAGACCTATCTATACTAATATTATAAAGCTGAAGAGTTTGTTTGTTTGTTTGGTTGAACGCGCTAATCTCAGAAAGTACTGGTCCGATTAGAAAATATCTTTTTTAGTTATGTAATACATTTATCCAGGATGGCTATAAGCTATATAACATTACGCTACGACGAGTAGGAGCGGATCAGCAATGATATATGTTACAAAAACGGGAGAAAATTATTTATTTTGGGAGCTTCCGTGGCGTACGCTGCTTAAATGGTTAAAGTAACGTTAAAATTGTGTACAACGAATTTGTTTGCCTTAAAAAGTTCTATAAAAAAGTCCGCGATGGCATATATCTACATTTTAGGGTTAACGCACTATAACGTAATTTATAGCAATCAAAATTGATTCAAAACAGTTCATGATTTGCAAAGCTATTTTTATGCTTACGATATTAATTCTTATCCAAACAAATACGCTATACGTCATAAGAATTAAATTTAGAACAAATTAGTCCTTGCATCATTTGATTTCAACGAATATCTTAAGAGATATTATAGATTTAGTCAAAAAGTACACTATTTTGAAGGCCGGCGACGACGTTGGAGTGCGCACTGCGCATGCGTGAGTTGACTGCCGGCCGTCGCCTGTTAGGTCTACGAGCGCTTACAAATAAATACTTAAATCATAGTAACTACACATGGTTAAAGGACTAGAAAAATTGGGAACATTATTTAAAACTATAATAAATCTGGAGAAGTGAAAATTCTGTACATTGAAAATATCAAAAAAATTAATGGCAGGGGGTGAAATGTGATTAAAAAATTTTTGGTCTGTCTGCACGTTTGTTCAGGCATCACGCAAAAACTACCGGTTCGATTACGATGAAACTTGGTATAATTATTCTTTAATATCCTGGGCACCACCACTGGGTACTTTTAATCCCGGAAAAGTATATACAATAAAAAACAAACTTAATTTTGCGGTTCGATCCCTAGATCCGATTACTGTACCAACCGCAAATAATAAGTTTGTCTTAGGTTACGTCACCCGCAGTGGAGTTCACTAAGGGGCGCTGCACACGGCTAAGATACTTTAATATTTTATCTTAAGATACAATATCGCTCAACAGCTATACATAATAAATCAGTAACTGCTGATCAAGAAAGCTATAACACGCAGGCGGAGCTGCGGGCAACAGCTAGTCTAATATATTACTTTTCATCGCCTTCTATGAAAAAAAAAAGTAATATAGTAGCAAAAAAAATAATTCGCGCGTTTTGTTCTTTTTTCGGGTGGATTATGAAAGATTTAAGTTCCAAAATCGAATCTCATTATTACCCGCTAAAAAGTCTCTGAACAAAAAAGAGCCATTACGGATCATAAGGTTCAGGAAGCAAAATGGACTTTCCAATAATTAGTTAACTAGTCATGACGTCTTTCAATCAATTGGTCTCCCACGGCAAAACACCCATGGAGCTAATCGTCCTCATTTCAGTAAGTGTTTAGTAAAAATAGCCTTCAACTGAAGTTGACATGAAATCAAAACGTTTTTGATGCATAACGAACTTTCCATTTCCTCTTGAAATTAAACCTCTTTAGATTATCATTTTTCATTATCTATTTTATGATTGATTTTATCGTAGATATCTCAAGTGATCTAAAGTAGACGTCTACAAAGGTGCATAAAGACATAAAAAAATTGCATAGTTGTCGCCTTTAAAATGGAGAATAAGGAATCAAAGGCAAGCCAATTTTGTTGGTAGATGGATTCAATGGTGTCAAGAGACGAAAGGTTGATATTCGTTTTAATATACGATACGCCGAAGAGAAGAAAAAACTTGAAGAGAAGAGTGTATTGCACCTTATGACTTCTTGTAAAGAGTTTTAATATTAAAAGAATCCTCAATGTGTAACTTTTCTGTTCCTACTCATTCAATGCAATGTTCGTTGTGTTGTTATCTCAAGTGTAATTTTACGTTAGTCATTATGTCGGCTATAGGTACCTACAATAAGTTCGTTTTTTTTATAATTTGCTAAATATACCTACCACCAGCATAATGTCATGACAGGTAGGACTTCAAAAGGATACGGACCTTTTTCTCTCAGGGCCTTTTACGTTGCGAGTATTTAGCATTGAGGACGTTGTGCTCTCGGAACATACAGTCATTTTCAATTGGAGACGTTTTGCTCTCAGAGCGTTTTAATTCACAGTCGATACCTATGCATCCAAGTAGGTACTTTTTATTTCCAGAACTTTATGATATGTAATGCTTTAGTCGCAGTTATGTAAGAACAAAACGACACTTTTTGAATAGAAGTGATAAATAATATAGAACGTACCTACCTACAGTGCATCTTGACTAATTTTGAGACAATTGACTGCTTCGGTGGTGGGTTTCAACTTCGGAGTCTCGGGTTCGATTCCCGGGTTGAATCAAATATTTGTGTGATCCACAAATGTTTGTTTCGGAGTTCGGGTGTTTTCTATGTACTCGTATATATAGTATGTATGTATTTAGAAAGATAAGTATTGCTTTTCTGTTGTCTAGATCCCATAGCACAAGCTTATAGCTTAGTTTGGACTAGATGACGTTGTGTGAGAATGTTCAAAAGAATTCCTAGGAATTAATAACGATTTTCAGTAGGGAGTAGGTACTGGCTATATTCACAGAGGCCAAAATAACTACATAAATTTAATTGTGAAGTACTTTTTATGAGACTGTGTAAAAGGATTGAGACGCACCAATACCTGTTGAAATCTTTTCACTATATTTTTTTTTACAAACTGTCCATTTGCCACTGATCATTGGATTTTATTCTTTGAGTATATCGTTATTTTTAGGCTCCTCAAGGGATCATTACCAATACCAAGACTTGTATCTGCCATGTAAATTGCGACTACAATTGTCTGGGGAAGAGAAGATAATAATGTACAGTACTCCTATTTCTGTTGTAGTTTCGTATTTTCGTAGTTTTCGGGCGACACTCTCTAGGGATGTTGATATCATTGAAGTTAGTAATGGAACACTATTGGACAGCTTAGAGCAGATACCGAACGTTTTAAACGTTCGTTTCTCTACCGAACGATGCTGGCTTGGAAAGCGCTGCCTGCGCACGTGGTTTCCTCCAACATGGGTTCTTTAAGCGAAGCGTGAAGAGGCACATTAATGGGTCATCAAGTTGAGGGCCACTCTCTATAGTATTCCTGTGTACTGTGAGAGTCGCCCACAATCGCCAGACGTCACCACAGCTTACCATTAGGCGGGTGGCGTCAATTTGTCTACCACAATATAAAAAAAAAAAGATACTAGGTTTTATTTTTCATTATTTCTCTTCAGATTTGGTGCCAACAAAATCTACATAAGTTTATTAACTGCTTAGGTTATTACTGTTTTTTTTATTATAAGTTGTCCTATTAGTTATTTTTTTTAAATCAACTACCAAGGTAATTTTCAAATTTTTGGGTTCCGTACCCAAAGGGTAAAACGGCAATCCCATTACTGAGACTTCGCTGTCTATCCGTCCGTCTATCTTGGGCTGTATCTCATGAACCGTGATAGCTAGAAAGTTGAAATATTCACAGATGATGTATTTCTGTTGCCTCTATCTATAACGAAAAATTTTAAAAACACATATTATACATAGAAAAATACAAGTCAAAAATTGTTACAGACACCGACTTCTAACTACCGAAATGGGACCAAATATTTGTCGGAATGGGACCAAATTGAAGTGGGACCACTTGGGAAGTAGTAGCTTCCAATTAAAAAAAAAATTCAAACTCGGTTCACCCAGTTCGAAGATACGTAATAAATATTAACAAAAAAAAACAGTACAGTCGATATTTTGAAAGTCATTTGAAAAAACATAATATATATCTATACTAATATTATAAATAGGAAAGATTTGTATTTTTGTGTGTATGTTTGTAATGAATAAACTCAAAAACTACTGTGCCGATTTCAAAAATTCTTTCACCATTGGAAAGCTACATTCACCCCGAGTAACATAGCTACTTTTTATCCCGGTAATGTGTTCCCACGGGAACCGGGAACGAGTAAACTAAATCACGCGGGCGGAGCGGTGGCGATCAGCTAGTAATGAATATTTAAGGGGACTCCCATACCACAAACGTGATTTTTTTGCCGTTTTGGTACTTAACCCTTTGTGCGCGAGTCCGACTCGCACTTGGCCGGTTTTTGATAATATATTATGTAAAAATTATTTATTAAAGTAAAGACTAAGTTGAACAGAATCCGTCCCTTTTCAGGGAGGAATACTCTGAACAACTGAGCTACTAAAACTAAAACTGAAGACATATCTTACGTCTTATGGCGACTTGAATACCATCTACAGTGATTCTCTTCAATCACGTCGCGTCGGTCTGTGACTATTATTGCAAACGGGGTATTTACCGTGTAATATTCTTTTATCCAGCCTCCGATAATTCAGGACTATTGCAGGAGCCGTGATCACGGATGCACTAAAGAAACCGTTACGGTTACGGTCAACCGGGCCATAATCGTTTTAGAAAGAGGGTAGCTTGCCAAAATGTTTATCACCGGTTCACCACTTAACGAATGTTACATAGACGTATTTTCGTAGCGAATTCCATGGAGATTACGACACTTTCATTAATTAAAATTAATTTTTATTGAGAATGACTCTCAGAAAGTCGCAAAATAAAGATTGGTTTTAGCTAGAACTGTGACAACCCTTAAACATTCGCTAGAAACTTTGCTGATCCCATATAGGGTGGAGGTGAATAAATTGCTAAGAAAACATTTCACTATGTGCAACGAATTAATCCTAAATACAATGCATCGTACCTCCGAGAGCACGTTAAGCCGTCGGTCCCGGTTGTCATACGAACATCTATGGCAGTCTTAACGGGTATCTGAACCCATAGAACAAAATCTAACTAGTCTTACTACAGAGGTTTGATATCGTTCATGGTTTGTATAGGGCAGATGGCAGTCGCTTCACGGAAAATATCCCAGTTCAGCCGCATCGCAGCTAACTGGAAAGCCGACCCCAACTAGGTTGAGGAAAAGCTCGGTGAATGATGATCAATGCAGTCTTTGTTTATTCTGGGTTAGTCTTTTATCCAATACCTTCTCGTATTCTAACTTAACAGTAAAGTTCGAAGCATAAAATCTGATATACGAGTACAATGCAACCGGTATTCTTTGATTCGTTTATTTATATAGGAAATGGGAAATGTTATCTTGTTCACTGAGAATTCCTATTTTCTTGAGGTGTGTGTTGTGACTTTTTAAACATTTTGTTTACATACTATACTATGCATACGAATAAATAGTGTATGAGATATCAAGAATAAAGTAACAAACGGTCGAAATAAAAAACGTCACTCAAATAAGCAGTAGGTACTCAAATGTGACGTATTTGTATGAAAAATTGAAGATCAAGTGCTGCTTAAGCATTTAAACAGCTCCTAAACATTTGAGTGATGTTTCCGTATTCGGTCGTAATGTGCATACTTTGAATAAATTAAAGGTTGATTGACACATATCAATGAAGCATCAGTTCCAACAGAGTACTGGCACAGTTTGGCCCCATGAGAACTTTTATATTTGGAAGAACCTGTATTCAGTAATGTCAACACAATTGATTACGACGTCATACATTGATGCAGATGTTTCAGTAATAGTGATTAATCACATAAACAATGCGGCAGCACATCACCTCTCATCAATGATTAATGATTAGGCATTGAATGTAAGTCAGGCACGCGGAGGTGACATGGCAACTTTGTTTGTGTTTGCGTGAATAGTTTGTGTTATGGATATTGTTTCCGAAATTTGTTTTCACCGGGTGACGTATAAGGGCGATTTACACGTACAAATCGGCCCGCGAATCAGGATTGCGGATCGGATTCATCAGTTTGGACTACCAGTCAAAACTGTGGTGATAAAATTGCAACTAAAATAACCCAAGTTTAGGACCGGGGGCAGATCTTTCACGTTCTCGCATACGGTCCAAAACTAGTCCTAACTGTGTGTGTAAACGGGACCACGGATAAAATCTGTGAAGAGAAGCGACGTGCCGGAACTACAGATGAATCTGTCGATCTGACAGTTTGGAATTATGCGTGGTAAATTAATCCATCTTTCCGATCTGTACGTGTAAACCGCCCTATAAACAGACATTAATTCTCAACGGCTATAGTAAAATTGTAAAAGAATATTGTTGGTACAATAAAGATAGCTAAACAACTAACTAATGGTGACGAAAGAAGAAATTTGGTATTTGTTTTTCGTGTCTTGTACTTGTAGACACGGGCTACTATTCTACAACTCAATGTACTACGAGTATAACCAATTGTGCTTATACTAGGTCGCCGCAGTCGCGAAACGTACCGTTACGCTGCAGCATATATTTGAGCGAAGCGAGTTTTGATTCAAAGCGATATAACTCTGTCAAAGTATTTTTTGTCATTACGCTATGGGAATTTTTACCATCAATTAAATTATTTTTATTTGATCGAAATTCAAAATTCTGGGTTCGTAAGAACCCGGGTAATTCTGTAAGCTTTTGATGAGTGCAAGAAAATCCGAAATCGGCCTAGTATTCGCCGAGAAACAATTTAACACAATTTAACATAAATCGTAATTTGAGTCACCCGATGAGAGCTCCGCTCGCCTTCCGCTCGCTCCGCTCGCTCCGC
Source organism: Nudaria mundana (assembly GCA_963556515.1). Classification (NCBI taxonomy): domain Eukaryota; kingdom Metazoa; phylum Arthropoda; class Insecta; order Lepidoptera; family Erebidae; genus Nudaria; species Nudaria mundana. Next base: position 5,324,501 of record OY748289.1, on the reverse strand, counting down.
TCAATAATGTAGCAAAAAGGACAAAATAATATAGGTAAGTTTGTTATTCAGTGAGTAGGTAGGTATCTAACAATTTAATAAGCCATAACTTGTCACCGTTATTTGGATAGAAACTATTTATAAAGGTTACAAAATATTTCTATTCCAGTTCCAGGAAATCATCGCGGGCGGTGAGACCGATCGTGGACGAATGGCAGCAGAGGCAGTATGGTGATCTCACGTATCGTGAGACGCAGATCGTTACCGGGCATGGATGCTTCGGTAGCTATCTGTTTCGCATCCATCGTGAGGTCACACCCCGGTGTCAACACTGCGAGGTTTCCGAGGACGACACCGCACTCCACACGTTGTTGGAGTGCTCAGTGTGGGTGAGTCAGCGCCGGGACCTCGTAGTGGGTCTGAGCGTGGATGCCCTCTTGCTGGAGAGCATGCTTCAAGCCATGGTCTACAACGGGAGCAGGTGGAACGCGGCCGTGTCCTTCTGCGAGCAAGTCATGCTCGCGGAGGAGGCGGCCGAGAGGGAAAGGGAGCGTACCCTCCCCGCCGAGTTCCGTAGACAGCGGCGAGGGCGCCGCAGACTCATCTACGCCCAAGACCATCGACCACCAGGATCGGGGCCTGAGGACGGCGGGATCGCCACCCGCCGTCCTTACAGAAGCAGGCTAGAAGGGTTGCGTGCTGCGGGGCCTTTGCCCCATAGCGCGCAACCAGATTCACTCACTGACGCGGGATAAAACCCTACCCCAACGACGCGGGATTCTCATCCCGACCAAACAAAAAATTAAATGATAATAATTTTAAACTTAATATAAATGGTAAAATAACAACATCAGACTTCGAGGTCGCTAACGAATTTGAAAATTTTTTCTCCCGAATTCCTGTAGATTTGACAAAAACCCTGGGCTCTTCAACCCCCATTGCAGAATCTTTGTTAAAAGCAAACGTTCCTTGTTGTAACGTTATATTTAAATTCAGTAAAGTTAACATAAACACCATCTTAAAAACTTTTAAATCTTTAAATCAAGAAAACAGTTGACCTCTGGGGCATCTCTGTGTATTTAGTAAATTCTTTTATTGAAATGGTTGCTCCTGAACTAGTAATAATATTTAATAATTGTGTTGATAGTGGTGTGTTCCCTGATTTAATGAAATCTAGTAAATTAATTCCCCTGTTTAAATCGGGTAGTACTTCAGATCCGTCCAATTTCCGTCCCATTTCTGTACTACCTACATTTAGTAAAATTTTTGAAAAAATTATGCTTAATCAAATTTAAAATCACTTTAACGTTAATAAACTATTACATACAAAACAATTCTGTTTCACTCGTGGTCGGTCCACCACTGATGCCGGAATTAAATTATTAGAGTCTATATACAGGGCCTGGGATGAGTCATATGATGCTTATGGTGTATTCTGTGACTTATCTAAGGCCTTCGATTGCGTTCAACACCAGACTTTAATTAAGAAACTTGATCATTACGGAATCCGGGGGACGGCCTTGAATTTCGTCAATTCTTACTTAAGTGATAGGGTCCAGAAAGTAGTGATCAATGGTAAACAGTCACCTGGTTCTCCTGTAGCAATGGGGGTACCGCAGGGTTCAATTTTGGGACCTTTTCTTTTTCTAGTATATATTAATGATCTCCCTCACCTCATAAGAGACGACCACGAGGTAGTTTTGTTTGCTGATGACACTTCTTTAATATTTAAAGTTAAACGTGGACAGCGCGAACTTGACGATGTAAACATTGCCCTCTCTAGGATAGTCCACTGGATTTGTGCTAATAATTTATTATTAAATGAAAATAAAACTAAATGTGTAAGATTCACCTTACCTAATGTAAGACTTGTTAAAACCAGTGTTAAGGTTAGGGATTATATAATAGAATTAGTCGATGACACTGTCTTTCTGGGCATAACGTTAGACTCCAAATTGCAATGGGGGCCTCATATCGGGAAAATTTCGGCCAGGCTTAGTTCAGCAGCCTATGCTGTCAAAAAGATCCGACAACTTACAGACATTAAAACGGCGCGTCTTGTCTACTTCAGCTACTTCCACAGTATCATGACATATGGCATACTACTGTGGGGTAACGCTGCCGATATTGAATGCATCTTTGTGTTGCAGAAGAGGGCTGTCCGGACTATCTATGGAATGGGGTCTCGGGAGTCATTAAGATATAAGTTTAAGCATATTAACATCCTTACAGTGTATTCACAGTATATTTATGAAATTTTATTGTATACCCACAAGAACAAAAGTAAATTTGTGAAAAATAGTGATAATCATAATCTAAACTTAAGAAATAAGGATAAACTGGCTGTTACTAAATTTAGGCTTCATAAAGTGAGTAATTCTTTTGCGGGGAACTTTATTCGAATGTACAATACATTGCCAACCGAAATAGCAAATTTATCAGTTAATAAATTTAAAAAACTAATAAAACGTAAATTGTGCCATAAAGCTTATTATAGTATAAATGATTTCTTAGATGACAAGGCGGCCTGGTTGTAACACGAATTGCTCCTTTCTAAATAACTCTGTATTAGATTTAAGAAATATTTTGGAAAAAAGCCGAACTGAGTTTCTTGAGGGCTCTTCTCAGTCTCGTTGCATTTTGGAACCCTCGGTAGAGTCACACCAACTTTTGACGAATCTAAATAATTTTCTAAAAATTTCAAAGATAATAAACGTTACTTTATTTTATTTAAACCCCCGCAGAGACCACAGATGTGGTCAAAGTCCGCAGGGCGCCACTGGAAATACCTTTCTGCTTGTAACCAAAGACGCCCGGCAACGGAAGTCAGAGCCGCGGCCTTGGGCCGCGGAATAAAAACAAAAAAAAAAGTTCCAAGAAATGAATTATTTCCTTGCAGAGAATAGAATATTAGTGATCACGGTTGTGACAGAGTCACGAAAAACACCCACCTATAGCGTGAGTTGAACAACGTGAGTGTAAAACTAAAACGCTCAGTCTGTTTCCCTTGGGAGGTAGAGCAGTAATTATTTTAAAACTCGTCACTTGATGCAATTTTAATAAGGTAGAAACAATAGGACAGGAAATAATAACTCTTCTAGATCTCAGAATTAATACTGACGGCGAACATTATTAATGATTAAACCAATTACTCCGTGTTAAGAAAAGTTCTCTGGTGTAGGTACCTTAAAAAAGAGTAAAGACATGACCAAAACATCTAAAAACACACATCAGTACGTAGACCATGCATCTTTCTTGAGTCTTGTTTCAAAACTAATTATACTACAAATAAAGATATGAAAGACCTAATATAATAACCAGTATCGTATAAGGCACTTTAGTGTTAAAATAAATGCAAACTCGTGTGAAAACTCGCCAACTTTAAACTTGTACATTTAACTTGCTAACTAAATTGTCACTTTGCTCGCGCTTGCTAATGGAACGTGTTATGTTCCAGTCTAGAACAAGAGGATTTGCATAAATACATATTCTACATTTTTTTTGTTTGTTGTTTTCTTTTATTTTGTCGAGGCTTTTGTCCATAAAGGACATGTCAGCCTGATCATACCCTAAACAGTTTACAGCAAAGAATAATTATTTACATATTAATATACAGGAATCATTAAGGGTTAAATAATTGCCACAATAGGTCTGCTTTTTCTGACGAAGGAGAAGTCAGCAGTCCCAAATATTGCCCAACGTCATAGGAGTTTAATTTGTATTTAGCACTCAATGATTCCCTTTCATTACTATTATTTGTACATTGAATAAATATATGGTATACATCTTCGACTGTTCCACATATTTTTAGGAGACGAATAAATATTATTTTTTTCGAGACAATGCTTTTGTTTATTTAAAAAAATGTTAATCTTTATTTTTTTAAATAAAATAGTTGAAAACTTGTGTCTCGTAGGTACATAATTATGAATTAATCATACACACACACACACACGCATCACGCCTACATCCCGAAGGGGTAGTTTGAGGTGCATTACACACCCACAATTTGCCAGTATTGGCACATTTATAATAAATATTGGATAGAAACAGGCGTTACCTGGCGAAAATCCATGACAAAGTAATGGTAAGTAAGATGTTAAACACTTTTTAAAAATATAATAGCATTTTTTTTTTTCGCAGTGTTAAAAAGACAACAATACGTCGACAATTGTTTCGCCTCTAAATGAGGCATTATCAAGACAGTCTCAAAGAGAACAGCAAAATTTGTAGCCAGAACATATTTGCTTATAAGTAAGAGTGTGCAAATATCATTAGCGCGATGTAGGATTCTTCACAATAACTAACGCGGGTAGAAACCGCAAATCATACTAACAAAATTCAAAATAGGTATTCACCGATACAAGACATTATCTTTTTAATATGTGTTTATAACAGGTTATGTTAAAAATAGCCGAATGAATTTAATAAAAAGTAGCAGCTTTACATATTGATTGTAATTTTGAAAAAAAAAAATTAACCCCGTTGTCTTGCGATGAAATGTTGATGAAGGGCAACAAGATCTTACATGCCAATTAAAGTCCTGGGCGTCTCGGACTGATGAAATTATCAAAACCACAAATTCGATAGTAATAGATTAGGTTCCTCCGAAACTACTGGACAAATTCTTTTGTGGATTTCACAGATTACTCAGCTTGAGGCATTGCGCTAGGTTTATCAAAATCGGGTTTCAGGAATTCCACTTGAAGATCAAAAGAGTGTTAATGCCGAGTGGTATTCTACCATTTGTTTACCCAGGGTGTTAGAAAAAGTTCGCGAAAGACGGCCCAAAAGCGGCGTTCTCCTACATCATGACAACGCTTCTTCATACACGGTCAACAAAACAAAGTCATTTTTAAAGTAATGGTAAGTATGATGTTCAAATTTTTTAAAATAATTGCATTATTTTCACAAAAAATAAGACATTAAAACGTCGACAAATGTTTCACCTCTAAACGAGGCATTATCAAGACTGTCTCAGAGAGAACAGCAAAATATGAAGCCAGAACGTATGATATATGAACGTTTATGCCGCCGGCAATACAAGCCGCCGAATTAGGCCGCGCATAGCCGCCAAGCATCATTCCGGTTGTGACAGTCATGTAGAACGCTAGTGAAGTACCTAAATATTTTTGGTTACAATGAATAAAGAAATCATCAGCACTGCCGCCGCAGTTGTAGTTTTTATTATAATAAAAAAAAACGTAAAAGGAAGAGAAGGTTTTGGGTGCGTCCTAGTTTACGAAATAAAAAATGGCAGAATAGTACTGTAATGATAGAAGAGTATAATAAAGACGATGTGGGGTGTCAGCGTTTGCGTAATAGTATATTCTTTGGATATCTGAGAATGACATATGAAGACTTTGAATTTTTGCTGAAGAGTAGGTACTGAAGTGTACATTAGCAAAAAAAAATACTAGCTGGAGAGAGGCTATACCCGTTAAAGAGAGGTTGCGGTTTTTAGCTACAGGAGAAACTTATTTCCGCCTTGGAAAACTGTTTCAAATTTCACCAAAACTCCTTTCCTCACTGATTCCCGAAGTCTGTCTAGCACTGATATCAAAACTGGCACGCTATGATAAAATCGGGTCTCCCTTGTTTGACCAAAAGGAATTTGACAAATGTTCACTTCCCAAAAAAAATTTCGCATAATTTCATTTGCCAAATTATTACTTAGCAAAAAATCTATTCACGAAAAATTGTAACGCAAACCTAATGTTTGGGAAATTAACGTTTAAACTATAACTTGTTTACCAACTAAGTAATTATCCTAATCTAAATAGTTCAGTTTCGTAGGAGGCTCGTGCGTAGGAGGTCACAGTTTTAACCTAACCTAACCTACCCATTTTGTTTAAAGAAGAAATTAATTAAAGACCAAAATTAAATGCCATAATGACGTTATACTTGGTAATATTTTGCCAAGTAAAAATTTGACCAAATTAAAATATGCGTACTAAAATCATTCGAAATATTGCAATGGTACCTATAAAAAAAGGTTGTTAAAATTTGTTTGGGTAATGAAAATTTGTCAAGACCTTTTCGGCAAAATGGCAGGCAGCCGATAAAACACACCACTATTACTCAAGTGCCGGGAAGGAACTGACGCCGGCACCCCGCGCAACCCGCCTGCATGCGGCACACCCCCGGCGGCCATGCCGGCGGCTTGTTTGTGCGGCAACCCGGCGGATTTGGTAGCCGCCGGGTTAACGGCGGCTTGGCCGGCGACTTGCCCGGCGGCACTGTGTGTAGCCGCCTTTAAAGAACACAAGAACAAAGTGTCTTTCCATTATAATAAAGACTATAAGAAAAGTGCCAATGGACACATTCTTAACATTGTAAGTTTTTAGCAAATTAAGTTATATCTAAATTAACTATTAGCCTCAAGGCTAGATTGTAATTGTTATGAGGTAACCATTCAGATACATCATAAACGAAAAAAGAAATGTATTTAGAGTAGTATAAAAGTCATCAGCACTGAAGTAAGTATGTTTATCAGTTGTCCAGATCCTATAGCACAAACTTTCTATTCCTACTTCACTCCTACATAGCATCATAATGTAATATAGCTTATCTCGAAAATGGACTTCACCTTTAAAGATTTTTTTATTCAAACGATTAGTTCTTGAGATTATCGTATTCATATATCGTATTCGTATACAAACTCAATTCAAATCGGCCCAGTAGGCACTACCTAGTTTCCAATTCTCGTGATTACTGCAATGCAGATTACGTACTTACTGCATTCTCTTTAACACAATAGAAAGTGGATTGTTACCTCGTATATTTCACAAGAGTAAGTTACATTCCTTGCAAATTTAATATGTTCATAATATTTCACATTTTAAATTCAACTCTATTATTCATTTTGTAGAGTCTTAAGTTTAAATTGTTATCGTAGTCCTGACAACATTTTATGAAGTAATTACGCAGGAGTTTTCCCGGAAATTAGAGTGTTACAATCTTATTAGACCCTTCTCGGCTAATTAGGATTTAGGAAATGTGAGCTTTGTTGAAATTTTACACTGTTTTGATCTTATGTGAGTGAATGTAACATTCGGGTAGACTAGGCAGACTGGGCTTCCAACGCGGGCAATCTTTATCTTTACCTTTTCTTTACTACTTTATATTGCCGGGTGCCACTGGAAATACCTTCTGCGTTCGTACCAGAGACGCCCGGCAACGGACGTGGGAGCGGCCGCGGCCTTGGGCAGCGGAATAAAAAAAAACTAAATTAAATAAATCTAACTACTTTGCAATATTCCGCCACATGCAAATTACCCAACTCTCGTATTTATTCATGCACAACGTCCGCCCTCCAAACCCACTTAGGCCGAAAGAATAGAGAAATAATTTTGAAAATAGAATAAATATGAGAGTTGTGTTATCGTGCAAAAAATAATAAAAACCTCGACACGTGTTTCGCCCCCAACCAGGGGCATCATCAGGAGATGTCGATGGCTCGGCGCACGGCGACCGAATGAGCCACAACTCGTAAACCGCACCTATTTATATGCTAGGTTTTTTATTTCTACCCACAACCATAATACCAAATTATTTTATGTCTACCCAACACCGTTGTTTGAATGACGTATACCTACCCGCAGCAAAGGGGAAGAGGCGAAATTAAGTTGATCATTTAAAATATTAGGGTTCAAGCGTCTATGTTTGTAGATTTCTAATTGTTCCAAAACCGAAAGCCTCAGTCCTTTGTTGCAGGTGTGCAGAACGTCATAAGTGTGAGGATTACCTAGCATATAAATAGGTGCGGTTTACGAGTTGTGGCTCATTCGGTCGCCGTGCGCCGAGCCATCGACATCTCCTGATGATGCCCCTGGTTGGGGGCGAAACACGTGTCGAGGTTTTTATTATTTTTTGCACGATAACACAACTCTCATATTTATTCTATTTTCAAAATTATTTCTCTATTCTTTCGGCCTAAGTGGGTTTGGAGGGCGGACTTGTGCATGAATAAATACGAGAGTTGGGTAATTTGCATGTGGCGGAATATTGCAAAGTAGTTAGATTTATTTAATTTAACTATGGACTTCCGAAAAGTAACGCCTGATAGTATTAACTTTAAAAAAAAACTACTTTTTCTTTTTTAAGTGTTCTGTTCAATTCTCGAAATCCAATAGTTTCATCATATCATATCCGTATTATGGATTGTCCGAAGGTAACGGGAAGCCTTGAGCCGCTAGCTCAGCGCCGAACAATAGTTTCCTTGGCCGCATTCTACCGTATTTACCACGGCGAGTGTTCTGAAGAGCTCTTCAATCTGACCCCACCCTCTTCCTTCCGATCCCAAATAATGCGTGCCGGGCAGAGATGCCATTCCCACATAGTGGATAGTGTGTTCGCGATAACCGAACGTTTTAAGCGTTCGTTTCTCTGCCGAACGATAGTGGCCTGGAACGCCCTGCCTGTGCACGTGTTTCCTCCCACATATAATGCTGGGTTCTTTAAGTGGAGCGTGAAGAGGCACATCAGTAAGTCGTCAAGTTGAGGGCCACTCTCTATAGTATTGTGTGCTGTGAGAGTGGCCCACAATCGCTAGACATCGTCACGACTTACCACCAGGCGGGCGGCGTCGGCGTCAATTTGGCGAACCAAATATAAAAAAAAAAAATTGTCCTTCCTCGGATTTCCTGCCAAACGGCTGGTGTTAGACAGATTAAATTTTGTAAGGATATTATGTGTAATTTAACTACGCCAACATAATGCTAAAATAAAATATAAAATTTTTTTTTTTGGCGCTTGATTTTTTTTTTTTTTTTTCTGATAAAATGCAACTCACACTTATATGTAATCACCCATGTTTACATTATTTGGTATTTTTGCTTTCAATTCCCCACCAATCAGTCCTGCAAGAGCTGGAAATGTTGCATCTTCTTTTAAACAGGCTCTGGAAAACAAGAGTTTCCGGTCGGAGTGTCTCACCTTGAGTTCAAAGAAGTTATTAGCAAAAAGAGGTCGAACTACAAAACATCTGTACATTAACTATAAAAGCATTGCTATTGGTGAAATGGCCACTACAAAGTTTCTGAGATTGAATGTTGACGCTAAGCTGAATTGGAAAGTGCATACTATCAATTTATGTAAAAAAGTTAGAAGCACAATGCTGTGCTTCTAACTTTTTTAATAGAGCATATGCATGCTCTGTATAAACTTGCGCCTGTGCTTAACACGGATGCTTTGCTTACTGCATATCACGGAAGAACTGCGTCGCATCTTAGGTACGGAATCTTGTTTTGGGGCATCTCCGTTAATAAGGATGAGGTTTTTAAAACTCAAAAAAGCTGTTTAAGAGCGATGTTTAAATTGCACAATCGTGATAGTTGTAGGCCGTATTTTAAACAATATAGAATTTTGACGTTACCTTCATTATACATTTATGAACTGGCTATTTTTGTAAAGACAAATCCTAACCTCTTTGAAAGCATGGCAGATGGAGTCGTACGTAATAGAAGGCAAAATACATTACGTTGTTGCACAAAAGTGTTTTCTGTATGGCGCCAGTCATCTACAATAAAATACCGAATGAGCTGAAGCGACTTAATATAAATTTATTTAAAAAGCGTCTTCATGAGTTCTTGACTAATGAGTGCTACTATGCAATAAACGATTTTCTTACAGTGGCGAGGTGATGCATTGACTGTTAACATCACATTGACATTGCTAATTAATATATATTTGTATTTGATTAAATTACTTTCAATTTAATTTAATTTTTTGACATTATATATTGTTCAAATGTCTTATTATTGTAATTTATTATTATTTGACATTGCCATTGACATTTGATTAGTTAAAGTTGACTTTACCTCAGAATTTATTGTTACTTAAGTCACAAATTTTATGCATGCCCAATAGGTAGATCAAAGAGCTCCAAATTATTGTTATGTAGTACCCCACCTTTGATCAGCAAATAAATGATTTGATTTGATTTGATCGAATGATTATAGGTACATCTGCCTCCCGAGTCCAGCCAAGGACATTGAGGCGGCAAAGTAAAAAAAAAATAAGTAAAACCTGAAAAACAGATATTTCCATTTTCAGTGAATACAATATTCGTACATTCGTTGTTTGTGTTGTTGCAGTCAGTCAGAGTCTAACAATTGGATTTATTCGGAATACGGCAAAACAAGGCCTGTTCGACCTCGTGGTTTTACGAATCTGTCCGCAGTGAATTCTATTTTTAGCTTAGGATTTTATTTTTGTGTAGTACTAAAAAAATGTTTTTGATTTTACTTTGTCTTTTTAATAAAATATTTCGAAAAATGCGAATTCTCAGACTTGCAGGCTTGTATAACACATTAAATTAAACCGATAGGGCATATCAAGTCATGAAATATTATTGAAATGTTTAAACTCAAGCATGACCGTTTTCATGATCGATAATAAAGAAATGAGATTAAAGCTTTTACTAATTTTGCTCTGACATGTTTTATTGGTTTTTAATGTTTGTTTAAATCAAATAAAAATAAAGGAAAGCAGTAGAGTAGCAATGTATTTATGAAAATCTTTTTTCAAAATGTCAAATTTCACACAATTATGAAATGCGTTTCATGTCGCGCGGGCAGCCCGCAGGCAGGTTGCTATGGTCACGAGCTAGTCGCGAACTGATTTGACGTTGACATACACACGCACTGCGGGCGAGATCCACAAGCTGCGCTGGTGACAGGAAAAGTGCCTTAAAAAAGACACAAGTTTCGATGTTTATCTTCGAATAAATATATTTATTAGACTTTTTGGAGAGACGAGGGCTTTTTACTTTCGGTTAAAATGTAAGCGGGTGGACTGTAAATCCGCTTAGGATTGCTTATCCCAACTTGACAAAACTCATAACAGTACGTGTCTCTTTTGATTTGTATAGCGTTAACATAGAAAAAGAAAAACAAATAAGTAGGTAAGTTAAGTTATATAAATATTTTTTGGACATTTTCACACGACGTCATCTAGCACAAATTAAGCTAATATAAGGGATCTAAGGGATCTAGACGACTGACGGACATACTTATATATTTCTAAATACATACATATTATACATAGAAATACCCAAACTTCGAAACAAACATTTGTGGATCGCACAAATAAGTTGATTCGACCCGGAATCGAACCTGGGACCTCAGGGACGGTAGTCGCATACTCAATCATTATTAGTAAGTATACCATGACTGGGCCAATAATGGCATAACTCATATATTTAATTATTTCATAACTAGCGTCCCACAGCTTTTCTAATTCCCAAATCCTACCGTAAGTTATTTCTTATCTATCTGCCAGTGAAAGTCCCGTTAAAATTGGTTCAGTCATTTCACAGATTAGCCATAGCAAACATACATACAGGACAGACAAAAAAAGTTGTAAAGAAATATCTTTTAACTAACTCTCCCGGTGAACTTCGTACCACCCTTTTAAACCTTCTCAAAACTTGTAAGAATATTTCAAGACCAAATTAAACAAATCGGTCCGGCGATTCTTGAGTTATAGCAAGACAAACGAACGGTGATTCATTTTTATTTATAAAAAGGAGAAGATGTACTTAAGTACTTTTAACACTACTGCCTGGAAGGGTTATTAATATTTTCATTATAATATGCATTTAATTTAAACTATTAATTTGTAATTACAAACAAACAGTTTAAATTCAATTTATCTGTATCGACTTATCTTAATTAATAGCTGACGACTTAATTGGAATTGGAATGTAATAATAACCTCAATCCAACATTATTTGACATCGTTTAATAATTATACTTATTATTTAAAGTGTGGTTGATAATATTTTAAGCGTTCGGTCCTATTATAATTGAAATCTTCGTTGGGACGTAAGTTAATTAAGGCAGGGTTGGGTCGGCCTAAACCTAACAGACAAGAGGATTTACTCAGATATTGTAATTTGTATATAAGCCGATGACGTGATTACGAGTGAAAACATACAATATAACGATATCATCACTCACCGAGCCTTTTCCCAACTCAGTTGGGGTCGGCTTTTCAGTCTAACTGTGATTCGGCTGAATTTCGATATTTTCCGTGAAGCGACTGCCATCTAACCTCCACAAACCGAGATTCTCAGGCGTGGCGCTACCACGTTTGGCATCTTCTCCGATAGCAGAGCCGCACTCCTGACGGTGATTAACCGTCATGCCCTCCATCCCCTGGCGGTGGAAGCCAGAACCGCCATTCGGCAAGGCATAGCCCAGGGTAAGGAAATTTCCTTATTCTGGGTCAAGGCCCACGCCGGGCTGGAGGGCAATGAGCGAGTCGACGTACTCGCCAAGGAGGCGGCTCTGAAATTGAAGAAGGCACCGGACTACGGTTTGTACCCGGTTTCATTCGTGAAGCGTGTTCTGCGTCAGCGCACGCTTCACGAGTGGAATGAGAGGTACAAAGAAGGTACGACCGCCTCCGTCACCAAGCTTTTCCTCCCTTGTGCAGTGGAGGCGTACAGTATCGTCCGCAAGATGCCGATCGCTGGCACAACAACACAACTGCTTACGGGCCACGGTGGGTTCGCAGAATACCTGCACCGTTTCGGGTGTAAGGCGAGCCCATCGTGCGTCTGCGACCCGGACGTACACGAGACTGTCATACACCTGTTGCTTGAGTGTCTAGTCCACTTATATGACAGACAAAATTTTGAAATTAAAAATAGTATAACCCTGGACATTAGAAACTTGCCAATAATGTTAAAAAATTATAGAGAGGAATTCTTGGAATATAGTGAAAAAATAGTACGAATAGCTCACAAGAGGAATGGAGGCAAATAGTTATATGTGACAATATTATGATGAATATTGGGATACATATACTGAAAGAGATAATAAGGAAAATTATAACAAGAAAAATAAATAAATAGAATATTAAGCAAAACGCTACACTGTAAGTAAAATTGTCCAAATATAAGAAAAGATTAGAAATAAGTCATTAGTAAGTGAAGGATAAAAATACTGTAAAAACTGCTTAAACTGTTAAAACGGAAAGTAATAATTAAATATTAAGAATATTGTTAGAAATAAGATCTTAGAATGTATAAAATGGAAAACTATGTCATTGTTAAAATTTAAGTTAGAACGTGTATGTAAAATAAGAATATTCTGTTCAAATCTTAGATATAAGAAAAATGTAAAAGTTAATATTTTGAAATAAAGAAATAAAGAGCGTTAGCACCCTGTAACCCCAACACAAAAGAATGAAAGGTTGTATGAAAGTGCGAGAGGCATAAAAGAAGAAATGGAATGGTACTAGACGAACAGAATGAAAGATGATTTTTATTAAACAAAAACGACGTATTCGCGGGCGGCGCCATGGGTTGCGCGGCGCTGTGCACTGGTTAATCACAGTTCTCCAGGGCATGACGTCCATGCGTCCCGTGGCGTGGCCGGCGAATACGGGTGTAAGGCTAGCTACATAATAATGAGCCCTGAGAGGGCTATAGGCTCTGCCATTGGTAGAGGAGAGCTCATAAACAAAAAAAAAAAAAAAAAAAAAATCCACAACCCATGGGCGATATCGAAGTTCTGTAGTTAGATCGTTAAGGGCTCCAACTACCCCTGACGGCTGCCATAGATGTTCCTATGACAACCGGCACCAACGGCATAAGTTGCTCCAAGGCTGTCTCAGTGTCTTAAGAAATGGTCACCCATCCTAAGACCGGCCTGACTAGATGTTGCTTAACCTTTGCAATGTGTTAATATTCTCGGTTACCACTAGATCACATCTAGACGAGCACCTCATACGACATACAATATATATACAATACAATATAATAAATTACAAATAAATATAGCATTTGACACAAATACTCTCTGAATAGTCCGAGACGCCCAGGACTTTAATTTGCTGTGCCATAGCGGCTGGCAGGTAAGATTTTGTTACCTTTCATCAACATTTCATCGCAAAGCAACGGGTTTCAATTGTTTTTTTTTTTTTTCAAAATTACAATATCAACTACTTTTTATTAAATTCATTCGGCCATTTCGATCATAACCCATTATAAATGTGCCCGGTGACGGCAATGTATGCTTGTTCCCTATTACGTGGACCTAAAAATACTATGTCCGTTTAGATTGAGGAGCCACATTTTGTATCTTAATGAAATTTATATAGGTATTTAGTAGTAAGTTTAAAAATTTTGTAGCCTCAATTCTAGAATTTGTAGTATAATACTTTAAAAGTTATAAGAACATAAAGGTGGCTCCTCAATCTAAATGTTTAGATTGAGGAGCCTCGTCAGAACTAGGAAAATCATGGATGAATATTTACCAAAATTAGGTATGATTTAGTAGCATTCGCGAGAATTTAGTAGACAAAATCTGAGTTTTGTAGTATTAAAATTAATAAAGTTATCATACATTATATGTGGCTCCTCAGACTATTACTTACAAGTCGTCATTTTTCATAGAAGGAGTCGTACAATTAATGCGCAATTTCTTGGTCATTTAGTAGTAAGTATTTTAGTTTTGTAGGATAAGATTCAGTAATTAATTATTAGTGGATTAGGAGATATGGCACATTTTAACTGGCTCCTCAATCCAGACGTTATACATAATGAATAATTGACTGTACCTACCTGAGATCACAACAGAATCAAAAACTACATACACTAACATTTAGTATAAATGTCTACTAAATACACATGTACACAACAACATTGTATCACTTGGTATTTAAAAGCCAAATTACTTTTAGATATTCCTTAAGAATTTGCTATTAAGGGTGACCATATTATATGAATGAAAACAGGATGAATGATTTTAGAAATTTATTTTATCTAATCTCAAGTCGAAAAGTACGAATTATGACAAATTTTAATGATATAAAGCCTATGGTTATGAGACAGTAATATAAAAAAGTAAAAAGTAAAAATATCAACTAAGTTTACCTGACTTTGTTAAACAATATTAAATAATCAACAATTCATTACAGTAGTACTTATATTATTAATTATTCCACACATATATATTTATAGGCAGAATGTATTTTTAATTCCGTGGCCCAAGGCCGCGGCTGCTCTTACGTCCGTTGCCGAGCGTCTCTGGTGCACACGCAGAAAATATTTCCAGTGGCGCCAGGCGTAGGCAGGATGTGAAGAATATTACCTATATATTTCCAGGCATCTTTGTCATCAATATAATCTTTATTAGAATAATACGCTTTCATTAGATACTTTTTAATAGTTGTTTTTATAAATATAAATATATTAGGACAATTCACACAACGCCATCTAGCCTCGAACTAAACAGAGCTTGTGATACGAGTACTAGATAAACTGATATAAATACTTGTATACATTTTTTTTGTAAATACACATATAGGAGGTGAATGGTGGTAAATAAGCGATTATTATACATAGAAAACACCCAGACTTCGGTACAAACGTGTGTCATCATACAAAGTTTGTCCCGACCGGGAATCGAACCCGAGACTCCGGCGTCGAGGGCGGATGCACTACCGACCACACCACCGTAGTAGTCTGTCAGTTTTAAATTTGTATGTTTGTATTTATGTATGGATGATCATAAAATATCATCTAAGCCCATCGAATCTAATCACAGGAACTGAAATCGTCGCAATACATTTCCTTATACACGGTGTTTTATGGTCGTTTTGAACCCAGTATCGGAGTTACTCTGAATAATATTACGGAACCCTTTTTGAATGTCAAAATTGTTGTACTGGTAATAAATAGCTCGATCTAGAAATCTAAAGATTTGATGAAGTTGGTATTGCTCATTTTAGCTAAGTGGTCAGAGCATTCCCCTTGTTAAGCCACGGGTTCGAGTCCTGGCGATGACATTTAAGTTGTTGTGATTTAAGTATACTTGCCTAAATACTTAAAAGTAGTAGAAGAACTTATTGCTTTCAAATACAGAAATATAATAATAAAAAAGTTGCCTATTTCCGTTAACCTTCTAACTCGTTTGAGTAGATTATTAGTATCGTATCGATACTACCGAAAAATTTCGTCTAATGCACAAACGCCCTATGACTTCACTGTCCGTCCGTCTGTCTTGGGCTGTATCTCATGAACCGTGATAGTTAGAAAGTTTAAATTTTAATAGACTCACACTTGGCCTTATTTTTAAATATAAATATTAATAATATTTCTGGACTAATATATTCATGGACACCCTACGAAATAATTTGTAGGGAAATTATAGAATAGCTAATAAGTTCGTAAATATGTACTTTTTTATGGCAGAATTATAACGGGCATTTAGTATAAATTTATACGAAATATTGATGTGTTTGTTACAAATTTCGTTACAAGTATAAGTAGATTAGAGGCAAATATATTTTTTTAAGCGTCTTAATTGAGGAACCAGTTAAAATGTGCAATATCTCCTAATCCACTCATAATTAATTACTGAATCTTATCCTACAAAACTAAAATACTTACTACTAAATGACCAAGAAATTGCGCATTAATTGTACGACTCCTACTATGAAAAATGACGACTCGTAAGTAATGGTCTGAGGAGCCACATATAATGTATGATAACTTTATTAATTTTAATACTTCAAAACTCTGATTTTGACTACTAACTGATCTCGAATGCTACTAAATCATACCTAATTTTGGTAAATATTCATCCATGATTTTCCTAGTTATGACGAGGCTCCTCAATCTAAACATTTAGATTGAGGAGCCACCTTTATGTTCTTATAACTTTTGAAGTATTATACTACAAATTCGAGGATTGAGGCTACAATATTTTTAAACTTACTATTACTTACTGTGGCTCCTCAATCTAAACGGACATAAAATACTGGCAAATTGTGGGTGTGTGGTGCACATCTACCTACCCCTTTGGGGATATAAGCGTGATATGTGTGTGTGTTATTCTATATAGTGGTATGTAACATTTGTCCTGGTTGCTGTAATGGCAGTAAGGTGTGCTCCCTTTTACGTGGGACCAACAAAATTACTGGCCAAGTTTGGATGTGTACTCTCCTCTGCCTACTCTTTCAAGGATATTTTTTATATTTTTGTTCATTCTCACACAAAGTCATCTAGCCCAAATTAAGCTATAAGGTTGTGGATCTAGACTACTAATAAACATACTTATATATTTCTAAATACATACTTAACAAACATAGAACACACCCAAACTCCGAAACAAACATTGGATTCGACCCGGGAATCGAACCCGCGACTCCAGAGTCGAAAGCCGATGCACTACCGACCACACCACCGAAGCAGTTCAGGCGGATATACAGGTTGGAATTTTTTAACGACACCTGGAGGGAAAGTACTCTACATGCTGGAGATAGACAATTTTACTCAAAGGAAACATTCCTTTATTTTTAAAAAGTAACAGAACTGCAATCACGGATTTTCTAAAATTCGTTTGCCACACCTGGGAATCGAACCGGGTAAAATCCGAAAAAATAACATCCTGTACTTTTATGGCATCGATCGATAGGGTCAATCAGAAGGATCAAATCTCTCTAACAAACGTGGTAAATTAAATGAAATGAAAACCATGAAATCTAAATTTTATTAATTGAACGAAAAAAAAGGGGGGGAATTCTAATTTGCTCGAAATGAGCTCCATTTTGTTGGATACAGAAATTTATTCTTTTAAGGAATTCATTTTCAGTAACTTTTAATAGCGAGTTGTGATGAATATTCATAATCGTATTGTGTACCTCAGTTCTTAACTCGTTTACAGTTGCATAGGAATTTTGGTAAATTAGATTTTTTACATATCCCCATAAAAAAAATGAAAAGGGGTGAGATCTGGTGATCTCGCAGGCTATCTGATTGTACCGTTTGTACCAATCCAGGTATTGAAATAGTTATTAACATAGGCAGTGGTGATTCTGCTGTTATGGGCCGGAGCACCATCTTGCAGTAGAATTACTTGGTTACGCTCTTCCTCGGGTAAAACATTTAACTCATTTCTTAAGAGGTCCAGTATTTCAAGATACTTGACAGTATTTAGATGACCTTCGTACACGTGGACTAACACAACTGTATTTCTCATAATTCCGCACCAGACGTTAAAAGAGAATCTTACTTGACTGTTAGTTTCATGAACACGAACAGGATTCACTTGAGACCAATAATGGTTATTGCGGCGGTTGTACATGCCGTTATTACTAAAGTTGGTTTCGTCAGACCATACAATGTTACTCAAAAAAGTGGGGTTACGGGCAACTTCAGTCAGAATGTTTTGACAAAATTGTAGTCGTCTCTCACGATCCCCAGGATGCAATTTTTGAACCAAACGACCCTAACGATAATATTTATACTTATACTTTTTCAGGACTTTAAGTACGCGAGTGTGGGTGGTTTCAATTTCTTCGGCAGCTTCTCTGCTTGAAGCCTTTGGATATGCTTCGAAGTATGTTAAAACACTTACATCAAAATTGGAACAGACCTGCTGAGGACGTTGCCTTTTGTAACTACCAGTATTTCTTAAATTATCAACCATTATCTTCAAAACAAATCGAGTTGGTATTTGTTGGTCCCGATATCTTTCTTCATACCACCGCAGAGCTAACTTCAAATCTTTGTGATTTAAAAAATAAGCTTCCATTAAATCCAATTGTTCTTGATAAGCCATTATTACGGTGAGCTGACAAATATGAAATAATTTGTATAAACAATCAAATGTGAATAACAAAAGACTATTGCAGGGTATTTATATATTTATATTTATCTATTTCACTACTCTATTTTCAAATATTCCATATTTAATTAAAATATGGAATAAATGCCTCACACAGTTGTGTCCACGTAGCATTATAAACACGTGCAAAATAGTTTATCTAAATAGTTCTTAGTCATTTTAATGAATAAATGACGTCAACGATAATGACTAATTACTAACATATGTAAGTAATCTGATGGACCATTGAGTAAAAGTGCTTTATCTTATCCCTTTGAATTTACAAGTTTAGATTTCAAGGTTTTCCTTTTATTTAATTCACCACATTTGTTAGAGACATTTGATCCTTATTATTGACCCTGTCGATCGATGCCATAAAAGTACAGGCTGTTATTTTTTCGGATTTTACCCGGTTCGATTCCCGGGTGTGGCAATCGAATTTTTAAAATCTGTGAATTCAGTTCTGTTTCTTTTTAAAAATAAATGAATGTATTCTTTGAGTAAAATTGTCTATCTTCAGTATGTAAAGTACTTTCCCTCCAGGTGTCATTAAAAAATTACACCCTGTATAGATATAGGCGGAGTATGTACGATTTAACTACTCATATTGCACAAAAACACATACCTTTCTAAGGATATCATTTTTATTTTTGGTGACTGGTTTCGCCTACTAGATACTTAAGTATAATTTTAATAAATCACATTTTGCATTCAAGTTTTTGTGCAATAATGTAGCAGGTTCAACAAAGTGCCGTCAATCGACACTATAAAGAGATTAAACTACTCTAAATAAAATAAATCTAACTACTTTGCAATATTCCGCCACATGCAAATTACCCAACTCTCGTATTTATTCATGCACAAGTCCGCCCTCCAAACCCACTTAGGCCGAAAGAATAGAGAAATAATTTTGAAAATAGAATAAATATGAGAGTTGTGTTATCGTGCAAAAATAATAAAAAACCTCGACACGTGTTTCGCCCCCAACCAGAGGCATCATCAGGAGATGTTGATGGCTCGGCGCACGGCGACCGAATGAGCCACAACTCGTAAACCGCACCTATTTATATCCTAGGGTTTTTATTTCTACCCACAACCATAATACCAAATTATTTTATGTGTACCCACCACCGTTGTTTGAATGACGTATACCTACTTGCAGCAAAGGGGAAGAGGCGAAATTAAGTTGATCATTTAAAATATTAGGGTTCAAGCGTCTATGTTTGTAGATTTCTAATTGTTCCAAAACTGAAAGCCTCAGTCCTTTGTTGCAGGTCGTCGCGAAACTACGGCCGGTTTGGCCAATATAAACACCCTCACAATCCCCACACTTAAGCCTATACACACCTGACTTCCTGTCATCCCCAATTTTCTTCAGGTGTGTATAGGCTTAAGTGTGGGGATTGTGAGGGTGTTTATATTGGCCAAACCGGCCGTAGCTTCGCGACGCGGTATAAAGAACATATATCAGCTTTTAGAAACAATCGCCCAGAACGGTCTCATTTCGCAAAACATTTGTTGGACTCCGGTCACTCCCTACCTAATCCTCACACTTATGACGTTCTACACACCTGCAACAAAGGACTGAGGCTTTCAGTTTTGGAACAATTAGAAATCTACAAACATAGACGCTTGAACCCTAATATTTTAAATGATCAACTTAATTTCGCCTCTTCCCCTTTGCTGCGGGTAGGTATACGTCATTCAAACAACGGTGGTGGGTACACATAAAATAATTTGGTATTATGGTTGTGGGTAGAAATAAAAAACCTAGGATACAAATAGGTGCGGTTTACGAGTTGTGGCTCATTCGGTCGCCGTGCGCCGAGCCATCAACATCTCCTGATGATGCCCCTGGTTGGGGGCGAAACACGTGTCGAGGTTTTTTATTATTTTTGCACGATAACACAACTCTCATATTTATTCTATTTTCAAAATTATTTCTCTATTCTTTCGGCCTAAGTGGGTTTGGAGGGCGAGAGTTGGGTAATTTGCAAGTGGCGGAATATTGCAAAGTAGTTAGATTTATTTTATTTAACTATGGACTTCCGAAAAGTAACGCCTGATAGTATTAACTTTATAAACTACTCTAGACAGTTTTGTACTAAAATGTAAGTTGCTCACGCATATAAGCTCGTGTGGAAAAGTTTTCCCTTGCGTCGAAACATCGAAGCCTTGTGGCTAAATGGTTGGCGTTTCAACGTGAGTTCAATCCCCAGTTACTTAATATCTGACGGGAATCCACTCCTAACATAAGCACTGACAGCCCTGTGAGTATGGCAGTCTCGACTAAAGTCAATCGACTTATTCAACTCATGCAGAAAATGTCGGTCACGTGACCCAATTACCACTTGTTTTGAACTTATTTGGTTATGTACTAAAACCGATGCTGATTGACAGTTGATCCTGCTGAGGGGGTTACCCGGAATCCTACTCACTCGTATTTACGATCTTAAATACAGACGCTATGTTTATAATAGCGCTCCGCAGTGTCTGTCTGTTTGCAATAAACTCCAAAACTACTGCATCGATTTTCATGCTGCTGTCACTAATGGATAGAGTGGTTTTCGAGGAAGGTTTTAGTACACAATTTGTCACGTGCGAAGCTGTGGGCGTCCGCTAGTTACCTATAAACGTTTGCAACACCAGAAGTATTCGGTCCTTGCGCGATGCACATGAGAAGAGGAAATAGATTACATTACCTTCCGATCCCGAACAACGCATGATGTCACTCTCATACAGTGGAAACCGTCTTCGCGAGATCCGAGCGTTTTAAACGTTCGTTTCTCTGCCGAACGATGGTGGCTTGGAACGCCCTGCCTGCGCTCGTGTTTCCTCCAACATATAACCATGGGTTCTTTAAGCGAAGCGTGAAGAGGCACATTACTGGGTCTTCAAGTTGAGGGCCACTCTCTATAGTATTCTTGTGTACTATGAGAGTCACCCGCAATCGCCAGACGTCGCCACTGCTTACCATCAGGCGGGTAGCGTCAATTTGTCGACCTAAATATAAAAAAGAGTATTCCAATTCTTTTGTAGAAGCGCCAAAAAGCAATAAAAATACTTTTATGTCTGATGCCACAATATTTTTTATTAGGAAATGAAGAAAGAAATGGCATTTACGCAGATGTACATTTTTCTTTCAATGATTTAGGTGGTGCTCTCGATAAATGCAATCATTTCCCAGTTTATTGAATTGTCTTGGGTGCTATATATTATGTAACACAATGCCGTCACAAATCTACGAGATTTGAATACTTTTTTTAGGGTTCAGTACCCAAGCGGTAAAACGGGAACCCCATTACGGAAGGACTTCGCTGTCCGTCCGTCTGTTTTGCGCTGTATCTCATGAACCGTGATAGTTAGAAAGTTGAAATTTTCACAGATGACGTATTTCTCTTTTCTGTTATCTGTTTAAATACGAAAAACAGAATATAATAAATATTTAAGGGGGCTCCCAGACAACAAACGTGTTTTTTTACTTTTTGGTACGGAACCCTTTGTGCTTGAGTCCAACTCGCACTTGGCCTGTCTTATTCTGTAACAGTAGATCAGAATATTTACTGCATCCTATATTTAATTTATTTAATCATGTACCATGTTTTTAGTACTCACTAAACTATGAAATGAAATGAAATGATTTATTTATTTGTATAGGTCACTAAATGGCTCTTACAAACGTCAGTAAGTACTTAAAATAAAAAATGTCATTGCTTCTATATTTACATGTACTGCCAGATTCGCAAAACAATAAGTAGAACCGAGAGAAAGAACCTGGCAATAAAACTCTCGGTTACTCTTTTCAAATAATTGACTCATTTACACATTTTCTTAAGACTAAATGTGGACGAATGTACATTGGTCTTGTGTCAAAATCAAAAAGAGTGTATTATACAACAAAAAAAAATAATTATAGTCGCCTAAGTATAAAATATGCTACAATTACGGCATTTTAGGAGGCGCCTGCACCATGCTCAAGCCAGACACTTTTATCATTAAGGTAATCAACTGTCTTATAATATGCTTTTTGACATAAAGTGGTATTTATAAAGGTTTTAAATTTATTTTCGGGCATACAAAGGACCGATTTAGGCAATTTATTATAAAAGCGTATACCTTCCCCCTTAAAAGAATGACTAACCTTGCTAAGCCGATAACACGGAGGGAGTAGTTTATTTTTATTACGTAGATTTCTGTCTGTAACGTCACTTACTTTAGTATAGCTAGATATATTTTTCCTGACATACAGTATGTTATCAAATATATATTGGGAAGCTACAGTTAAAATATTAATATCTTTAAATCGCTCCCTAAGACAATCTCTTTTACCTAAACAATAAATGGCACGGACTGCCCTTTTTTGTAAAAACTAAAAAAAACTAGATAGTAGTAAGCCCATAGTGACTTTCAGGATATAGGCACAGAATAGGGAAATAGTATATAATAAATATTATAATATTATAAAAAGAAAATGGATAATCTATCTGAGTTTCTTGCTGGTATCTTCTCAGGAAAACCAACTTACCGAACCAGCGAAAGAATCATTTTCTAAAGGTTATTTATGTACTTAATTTAGTATTTTTTGTAAAGTTTTTTTGTAAAATTTTTACATTCATAATGTGCTCTTTATGTGCCTAAACTGAATAAATGAAATTGATTCTTCTTTGATAATACTTAAATATAAATAATAAATATTTTTGGACATTCTCACACAACGT
Organism: Nudaria mundana; assembly: GCA_963556515.1. NCBI lineage: Eukaryota > Metazoa > Arthropoda > Insecta > Lepidoptera > Erebidae > Nudaria > Nudaria mundana. The sequence continues at coordinate 5,301,181 of OY748289.1, read as the reverse complement.
CATCTAGCCCAAACTAAGCTATAAGCTTGTGCTATGGGATCTAGACAACTAATAATCATACACATATGATTCTAAATACATACAAAATATACATAGAAAACTTCTTTAAACTTTCGCATTTTGTACACATTATAAACTTAAGAGTAACGGGTCTTTTACGCGATTATTGAGATATATACATACCTCTTTATTACCCAACGTTTCGGCCCTGTTACAAGAGCCGTGGTGACGGGTGGATCACGGGTGGCTCTTGTAACAGGGCCGAAACGTCGGGTCGGATCCACAAACATTTGTGGATCACTCAACTATTTGAACCCGGGAATTGAACCCGGGACTCCGGAGTCCGGAGCCGATGCACTACCGACCACGCCACCGAAGCAGTCTGCCTACACTGACATCTTAGGCTTAAATTAAACTTTTTGTTACAAATAGGCATAGATTACTAAACGTCTATTTCACAAATCCAGTTTTGTATACGTTTTAAAGCTTCTAAAACCTTTTTATTTGACGAATCGAAGCTAGCATCAGTCACCCTCATTCCAATCATTTTACTTGTAAATCCAATGCCATTAGCATGAAGTATAAACCCACTGAAGATTAAGTGGTATTCATTTGACAGCCAGCGTAAATCCTGATGAATATAGTTGGTTTTATCACCATTTTACAGTTACAGATATATTGTATCAGTGATTACGGATAAACAACAAGTAAAAGGAAGCAAGCCTGTTGGCCTATTACCAGGCATCTTATACACGGTGAAAGTGCCCCGTTTAAAAAAAATTGTTTGGACTCAGTTTCGATAAGAAAACCAACTGGATGTGTTACTTTGAAAAACAACAAACCCATTTTTTATAGAAATCTTAATATTCATGTAGTCATAAGACATCAAATGACTTGGTACTTGTGGTAGCTTACTGCCTTAAAAAATATTCCTAGTGCTATCCAGAGGCGCTCGGCAATAGACGTAGGCTGCAGTGTCTTCGGGCCACCGAATTAAAAAAAGAAACTACATCAATTTCAAGTATTTTATAAAATAAAGGGGTACTTTTAAATAAGGTTGGGTGTCAAGTGACTAAACAACTGGGAGTTCGATTTTTGCTGAGCGCATGGCTGGTGGCTTTTTAGGTTACCTCTGGCGCTCCGCAAAAATCGGGCTCCCAGATACTCACATACCGAACAACGTTTATTGTCCTGCACCTGGAGCTAGTTAGGAATAACTAGTTCTTCTGTGCGGGACTATCAAATAATCAAGCATTACCTTGACATTGACGAATCATCGATCATTAGCGACGGAGCCACGTTTTTAAAAGAAGAAGAAGAAGACTAAACAACCAAAAGTCTATGTCTAGTACCTACACAATAATATATACAGTACTTTGGTGTCGTTGTGTTAATTATGTGAGTTGGATCCAGACTTCGTATAGGTACAAGCCTGCCGCAGCCCGCGCGATGTGATCCGAGAGGATGGGTGTTTTCACATTCCACGATAATAGCCGCACCAGACGATCCAAAATGGATCGGCGATCCCGCGATCCGCGAAAACGCCCAACGGTGGACAGTTTCGCAGACAACACGTTTTGGTGTTCTGAAAGACAATGAAAGATTTAGCCAGTGCATAGTATAATGATTATTAAAATTTATTTTATTATAAATGCGGTAAAAGTAGATCTTTCAATGCCTTAGAGCATTAAACCAACGGGAGACGCGACGGACACGCATACCCCGCTGCCAAAGGTAAAAACTAGTTGCCGCGCTTTCCGCGACATTCCCGTCGCACGGCTCACTGAGTTCACTCCTCCTATTAAAATGCCGAGTTGCTGTGTATTTTGATGTAAAAAGCTATCAGCGACATCAAATAAACAAAAGGATAACATTACCTTTCACCTGTAAGTATTATTTCGTTCGAATATTATCAATTAATTCATTAAAATACCAAAAATTCAAAAAAGTAATTCTAATCGACAGTGTTACCATTTTATGAACTACAATCTAATCTGGGGTAATTTTTAAGCTAAGTTTTCTTATCAATTTAATTAATTTTGCACTAAGCTTAATAAGATTTTATACAGTATATTTTTAGTTACGTTTTGAAAGATATTTTTACGATATCGAATAAGAACGAAGGGATTGTTGTTTAAAACAATACTTAAGTGATATCTTCAATTAATATAAATAAATATTTATTTTTAATTACTGCAACATAATCTAGTTTTTCAAAACCTTGTAAATATTACTAACATTCAGTTTATTGGCTGCTTTGTTTGCTGAGATAATTATGTACACATAAGACGTAATATGTCAAAATAACATTTATTGTCTTGTCATTATGTTGGAGCACTAATATAGCCTTTCAACCGATAGTAGCAATGCACACAGACATAATTCAAAAAAGGAGTATTATCTTACATTCGATAATAAAATATTTCGAATAAATAAGCGATTTATTCGAAATATGCCATAATAAGCTGGGACAGCATATTCACCAATATCGATATTAATATTTCAGTACCATATTAACAATTTCTTAAATGTTAATTTTTAGCCATTATTTTTAAAATTGCCAAAAGAACTAGTACTTCGTACCGCTTGGGTTCAATTTTGTGGGAACCATGTTTCGTTGGTTCCTAAACGGACGAGTACAATTTGCTCACAGTATTTTAAAAGTTCCTGTTTTATAATATAATCAAACGATTCTATAGATTTTATAAGAAAATTCTCTTATTGTTGTAACCAACGTTGATATTATTTTACTAGTTCCTGATTTTCAGCTTAGTAGTTAACCCTACTAATATTAGGTATACATTATGAAATTGGCATTTTATATGGAGAAAGAAAAACAATTTTTTTTACAGTTTTTTTATTTAATCAATCAAAGTTTGTACCGTTGTTAACTATACACTTTTGCCATTTTATAGGCAGTTCATTGATTCCTTTGCTGAAAAAGTTGCGGGAGCGAGAATCAACAAATCTTTGAAGTCGTTTTTTTTGGACTGCCTCATCTGAATTGAATCATCCAAATTCCGAAAAAAAGTGGTAATCAGTTGGAGCAAGGTCATGGGAGTATGGTAGGTGATGGGGTAATTATTCCAACATTCCTCCTCTACTTTCGCGACCGTCTGTTGGTCTGGTGTGGTCTAGCGTTGTCCTGAAGCAGCAGTGGGCTAGAGCAGTTCACCAATCTCTGCTGATTAACGGCTAGCTATGCTGGTTTTTGGAGATCAAACTGGCCAGTTCTATAAAACGCCAATTTCATATCTATAGACCTAATATTATAAAGGCGAAAGTCTGTATGGATGTTTGTTACTCTTTCACACAAAAACCACTTGTAGGTAAATATTGACAATTTACAATAAAAGTATTAAATTAAAAAAAAATCCTTTTATTTATCGTTTATTTAAAATTAATATAAATAATTAACCTATATATTGTTATTTTGGTACCCGTATTTCATACGAGTCGGGTCCAATGACTGATTAAAATAACTCTAATAGAATTTATTTTGGACAACTTTTGGTCATTTTAAAGTGCTCAATTTACAAAGACTTACAAATTATGAGCAAAACCCCTGTACGCCTCATTAAAGAATGCATATTCTATTTAATAAATATAATGATATAATTTTAGTGACGTTATAATACGTAAACAAAGTCATCACATATGATAATTGATAATTATCTTCACGCATTTGAAACACAAAAACATCGATACATAATATCGACATAGTCAAGCTCTAGCTTGTTTACATTAATGAGATGTCACTGATAGAGGTCCCTGTGTGTGAATGTGAGTGTGTGCGCATAGTGTAAATTAGTGTTCAACATTTTTTTGTGTGAGTGCATAGCGACGTGATTCAAAAATGCATTAGTAGTTAACAATTAAATTAGCGTGCGTCCCCCGTCCCCCGCTGAAAGTGGCAGACTTTTGTTCATACAAAATAGCGCGCGTCTCTTCTCCCGTTGGTTTAATGCTCTAAGTTCAATGCACATTAACCTTTTTTTAATCGAAATAAAGCCAAATAAAACTGATGAAGTTAGCGGTGAACATAAAAACATTGAAAACTGACAGTAAAAACAATTTGAATTATTACTAACTCGAAGTGATTACAATATCCTGTGCATGATGCACGTGTCGGCGCACTAGCGCCTTTCAACGCGCGGCCGTTGGGAACGGAAAGTTGCTAACCGGATCATCTCACATCAAAACTGTCATATGGACCAGCGCCCGCGATACTCGCACCTTTACTTTTTGTAATTAATTAAAGAACCAAAGAACCACCAAACCCCAAGAACATAAGGTCCTTCGAGCCGGATGTAGTAAAAAAATCTACGAGTAAGGTGATCACGGCTTGAGTCTTGTTTTTAACCTCCGACGGAAACCCGAACGGGGTGTTATAAGTTTGACGTGTATGTGGGTGTGTGTGTGGGTGTGTTTGTAAGTCTGTCTGTGGCATTGTAGCTCCCAAACGGATGAACCGAATTTGATTCTGTTTCTTTTGTTTGAAAGATGGGTTAGGGGAGAATGTTCTTAGCTATGTTTTATAAAAATCGGTTAAGCCATTTCCAAGATATGAGGGGTGAAAGTGGTGATGAAAAATTTTATGTGTTCAAATATACCCGTGTTAGGTATTAAATGAAAGGTCATAACTTATACGTTTTTTGAGAGCTGGGGTTTTTTAAATTTTAAATTTAATTTAGACTTGTTCAATAACTATATTATCCGTAGAATGCAGTGTGCTCAGAACATTATTGCAAAAGCACTCGAGCTTTATTGAACGTGATCGGTCATGATTATAAAAAACAAACCTGCTACTTACCCCTGCAAAAAGGGATGATAGATTTATACTGTCTTATACTATCCTGTCACTTAGTGGCGTAGCCAAGGGGTGTCTCCCTCTTCTGGACGCCACCCGACTGTGGACATCAGTAGCGAAATCTATAAAAATTCGTAAAAATGTGGCAGTTTTACTTGTCACTAAAAGAAAAGTAGTATATTGTAATAATAATGTAGAGATGCCTTTTTAGGGTTCCGTAGTAGAAGTCTCGGAACCCTTATAGTTTCGTCATGTCCGTCCGTCCGTCTGTCCGTCCTCGGTTTTCCTCCCTAAAGGCTAATGCTAGAAAGATGAAATTTTGCACGGATATGTGTATTTACTATTCCGACAAAGTGCTAAAATAAAATTATGATTTTTTTTCTGGGGTTCCTCCCCTACCAGTAAAGTGGGGATGGTGTTTTTCTCGCGTTAACCCCATCGTGTGGGGTATCATTAGATAGGTCTTTTAAAACATTGTGAGGTTGCTAGGACAATTTGTTTGATTTAGGTGTCCGTTTGCGAGATATCCAACTTTAAAGCTCTATTTTTTGTATAAACAGGAAATCTATAACGGACCAGATTATAACTGTAAGTTTAGGATTTATTAGAGCCTATACAGCAGTTTTAGGGGCCCGACACACGCACTTGCCTGGTTTTTTTTTATTAACTCCGAATGTCCATAGCTGGAGTAAGGCCCTCGAAAGAATAACCCCAGTAATTCAATTTCCAGGGCAGATGTTACCTACATACCCACTAAACAGAATCTCAGTAGTTGGTTGGTTAAATTTTTATCTAATTTTTACACCGGATTTAGTATTCCCTTTACCCTTGCGCATCCCTCAGGTACCTAAGTGATTATTCCTTGTCAGATAAGTAAATTAATTAAGGGTAAAATTCCATAACTGTTTATCCTTGGTATACTTAGGTAGGTATGTATTTACATATGGATACAAAAACATTGGGGACCAAGCGATCAATTACTCGTCATGTATGTACTGTAATTTCTAATCGCTGGGGACTGCTGAGACTAATTGATTGGTATGTTACAACATGTATTTTAGTCTTGAATAGAATCGGTGAGACTAATCTTGGTAACTCCCACACGTGGAGTGCACAGCGAGAGCGATTCAGCGCGTGGGCCTCGTTGTGAGTCTGGGTGTGGGTACTCTCTCGCTGGAGACCATGATATGAGCCATGGTCTCCAACTGGAGCCAGTGGAACGTGGCCGTATCCATCTGAAAGCAAGTCATGCCCCGCACACTTTGAATAACATCCGACCCAATGAAGAGAGAGAGATCAACATAGGTGGCCGAAGTCCGCCAGCGCCATGGGAGAATTCTCTCGAGTGTACCCGGAGGCGCTGGGCAATGAACGATGGGGCGGCCACGACCCTTGGGCCGCGGAATTAGAGGACAACACATTTTTTATTCGTTAGGAATATAATAAAACTGAAGTTGATTGAATGAAAAATGGAATGTATGTTGAAGAGAGTGTTCATCATTGATAAAATTGATTAAAACCTCGCCTCTCTAATCACAAAATGGGAACAGTTATAAGAATAAAAATCTTCATTAATCCGTTGTCAGCAGACAAGGTTTGCGGCCAAAGCTCGACGAAATGAAATTAACAAGACCGAAATGCATCAAAACGCAAAAGTTACACTGTAGGTATCTTTGTAGCGTTCCAAGTTTATGAAACAAAGGAGTTGTAAATGAGTTCGTGTAGTTTATACAGTTAGTTAACAAATAAATACAGACCTATACCACAGAATAGGAATAGTACTTACATTTTTTTTTTTTTTTTTTATATTTAGGTCGACAAATTGACGCCACTCCGCCTGATGGTAAGCTGAGGCGACGTCTGGCAATTGAGGGCGACTCTCACAGTACACAGGAATACTATAGAGAGTGGCCCTCAACTTGACGACCCTGTAATGTGCCTCTTCATCAGCTTCGCTTAAAGAGCCCAGGGTTATATGTTGGAGGAAACACGTGCGCAGGCAGGGCGTTCAAGCCACCATCGTTCGGCAGAGAAACGATCGTTTAAAACGCTCGGTTCTCGCGAAGACGGTTTCCACGGTATGAGGGTGACATCTCTGCCCGGCACGCGTTGTTCGGGATCGGAAGGGAGAGGGTGGGATCAGGTTGAAGAGCTCTTCAGAACACTCACCGTGGTAAATACGGTAGAACGCGGCCAAGGAAGCAATTGTTCGGCGCTGGGCTAGCGGCTCAAGGCTTCCCGTTACCTCCGGACAGTCTATAATGCGAACAGCGCGTCGCTGCATAGCGTCGAGTGCGTCCAGCAAATACTTCGCGGAGCCATCCCAGAGGTGAGAGCAGTATTCAACGCAGGGTCTAATCTGCGTTTTGTACAGCAGACACCTCTGGTGCGGTGTAAAGAATCGCTTTACCTTGTTCAGTATTCCTAGTTTCCGCGAAGCTAGCCCAATACATCTCTCAATGTATTTTGTGTTATTGAGCTCTCGACGAACGTCTATGCCAAGGATGTCTAGATTGTCCTTCATTGGTAATATTGCATTCTGAAGAGTGGGTAGGGGAAGGAAAGGGGATTTTTTCGCTGTAAATGCACACGCCTGTGTTTTGTGGGCATTGAACTCGACCAAGTTCTCGGCACCCCATTGGGAGATACTGTCGAGGTTTCGGTCGAGATCACCCACGAGATGTCGTCTCTCCTCCTCTATCACAGATCGTCCCGCCGTCGGACGAACCGAGTAACTCCCGTGCAATGTACTGTCATCTGCATAGCAATGAATGTTCCCGAGGGAAAGCATATCATTGATATGCAGAAGAAAGAGAGTTGGTGACAGTACGGACCCCTGCGGTACCCCGGCATTCACTTGCAAAAAGCGAGAAGCCTGGCC